>JAJOOS010080279.1:0-32884 GCA_029582725.1 Solanum chiquidenum | reverse complement strand
CAATTTCTGAGCTGGGTTTGGAGAGAGGCTGCAGTGGTGAACCACGGACCACCAGCACGGGCCGTGGTCTGACTTACGGTCCGTGGGTGGCAACCGTAAGTTGCACCTGCAACTTCTCAAAATCTGCATTTTGGTCTGTTTCAGATATGGGATGTTACACATCATTGGCTCAAGCCGTGACAACCCAATCCAATAGGGAGGTTGTGTTCCCCGTGAACTCAAATGTGGGTATGACGGCGTCTAAAATGTGGTACTTTACATGGATAAATCCTCCAAAATTTTATGTTTCAAAGGTTGAGGAAGATCCTCAAGAGTTTATTGATTAGGTCTATAAGGTGTTGGACATAATGGGAGTGACTCCAGTGGAAAAGGCGGAATTGGCCGCTTATTAACTTAAGGGGGTTGCTCAGATTCAGTTCAACCAATGAAATGAAGCAAGACCGGTAGAAGCGGGTCCCATAGAGTGGGAAAGGTTTAAATCTTCTTTTCTTGATAGATTCTTCCCTCTTGAGATGAGAGAGGATAAGGTGCTAGAATTCATCAACCTTCGCCAAGGAAACATGAGTATAAGGGAGTATGCTTTGAAGTTCACACAATTGTACGATGTTCCTCCTCAATAGTTGTCGATTCTAGGGCAAACATGAGTAAGTTTGTGTCGGATGTTTCCGACATGGTGGTTAAAGAGTGTCGTACCACCATTCTTTTTCATGACATGGACATCTCTCATCTTATGTCTCATGCTCAACAGATCGAAGAATAAAAATTCAAGGAAAGGTCTAGGGAGACAAAGAGAGTTAAGACCGGTGATGGCAATTTCTCTCATGCAAGGTTCGATGGACATGGTCGTCCTAGGTTATGACAAAGGTTTTCCAGCCAAGGTTCCTCCCATGCTCCTCCTAAGTTCAACAATAAAAGGGTGTCTAACCCTAAACCTCAAGGAGGAAATAGTAGTGGATCCCTATTGCCTACTTGTTCTAGGTGTGGAAGGAAGCACAAGGGTAAATGTCTAGCCGACACAGATGATTTCTTCAGTTGTGGTAAAAGGGGTCATAAAATGAGGGAAGAGAGGGAAAGCAAGCTCCTCCTAGTAGTTCAGGTTCCAATGCTCCCAAGCAAAACTGATTCTATGCACTTCAGACTCGAGGTGAGCAAGAGGGTTCTCCCGATGTGGTTACCGGTATGTTGAAAGTTTTCCTACTTTATGTTTATGCTTTTCTAGATCCCGGTGCTACGTTGTATTTTGTGACGCCATATGTGGCTATAAGATTTGATGTTCTTCCGCATGTGTTGTTAGAACCTTTTTCTGTCTCTACCCCTGTTGGTGTTTCTGTTGTGTTTAAGAGGGTCTATATAAGATGTTCCGTCTCCTTGTCCCATAGAGTTATCCTTGTTGATTGGTAGAGCTTGATATGTTAGACTTTGATGTTATCCTTTGTATAGATTGGCTGCACTCTTGTTATGCTTCTATTAATTGTAGAACCAGTGTAGTCAGATTTCAGTTCCCGAATGAGCCTATCCTAGAGGTCAGTTTGTTTCTTATATGAAAGCTAGAAAGATGATTTCTAAGGGTTGTATTTACCATCTAGGTAGGGTGAGGAATATGGATTTCGAAACCCCTACTCTTGAGTCAGTCCCCGTTGTGAATGAGTTTTTGGAAGTGTTCCCAAATGATCTACCCGATATTCCTTTTGAAAGGGAAATAGACTTCGGTATTGACCTTCTCCCAGATACGCAACCTATTTCTATTCCTCCTTATAGAAGGGCTTTGGCTGAACTTAAGGAGTTGAAAGAGCAATTGAAAGATTTGTTGGAATAAGGTTTCATTCGATCGAGTATCTCTCCATGGGGTGCTCCCGTTTTGTTTGTTAGAAAGAAAGACAATTCTCTTTGTATGTGTATTGACTATTTACAATTGAACAAAGTGACCATCAAGAATAAGTATCCTCTCCCAAGGATATATGATTTGTTTGACCAACTTCAATGGGCAAGTTACTTATCTAAGATTGATCTCCGATTGGGTTATCACAAATTGTGGGTGAATGAAGATGATATTCTAAAAATGACTTTTAGAACCCGATATGGTCATTTTGAGTTTTTGGTTATGTCATTTGGTTTGACTAATGCTCCGGCGGCATTTATAGATTTGATGAATAGGGTGTTTAGACAATACCTTGACATGTTCGTAATTGTGTTCATTGATAATTGTTGGAATTCTTACCTCCTTAATTCTATAAAGGAACACGTAATTACTACCTGTCCTTACTATTTGAAGCTAACAGTAAAAGGAATAACTCGTTCAAAACTTCATTTTATTTATACGACCTTCAAATAACACAACGATTACACAACTAAGTAACCTAAGGAATTATAAACTCTAATTCCTAGCTACCCAAGACAAAAACCCCCAGGTTTAAGTCTTCTATCATTTTTCAAGTTCTTCAAACTTGTTAAACGAAATCTACTCACAAATACTTGATTGTATTAAAAAACTCTTGACTACAATCGTACAATATTTCTCTCAACTCGCAGCATGTCCAAGTAAATATCAAAACTCTCACCAAACTCTTGATCGTGTTTTGATTTTTCTCTCAATGTAAGTGCGCAAGTTTCTTCAAAGAAACTATTGCCCTATTTATAGATCATGCTTCCTCAAAGTCTTGTTCAACTCAAACTTGTCTTCACCGCCTTAAAAGCCTTGTTCAACTCAACTTCTACTTGGACTCCTATTTGTAGTTGACTTTCTTTCACAAAAAAACTTACACGTAGTAGTTTTCCTACTTTATGTAGTTTTCCTTAATTAATTAAGAAACCTTCCTTAGTTGTGAAATTCTTCTTCTATACGTTTTAGATAAAACACTTTGTATCACATATGCACGACATGTTCTATGCACTTTGACATTCTTCAAAACTCAGAAGCTCCTAACAAATTCCCCCTTTTTGACTATGCAAATTTTTCAAGCTTGGTATTGAAATATGCTTGCATTGAACATGTAACACATATGCACACTTCTTTTCCTCCTTTTGACATTAGGCAAAAAAATCTGGAAATAAAGATATATCCATGCCACAAGCAATAATATCACAACAAGCTAAACCAAAAAACACACCAAACTGAGTCATTAGTTACATCACAGATTAGAAACAAAAACCATTATCCACAAAAACAGAAATGCCTACTAAAGACTTGAAAAATTGAGGACCTAAAACACAAAACATCGCACAAGCAAGCTGGTATTTAGACAGAAGGTGGAAAATCAAAGGACGAGGAAGGGGAGCCTTTGATTAGTAGTTCAAAGATGTGCTTCAGACGATCGGAATTGGATGATCTCTCAGCAATCAGTGCAGCCTGAGTCTGAGAAAGCTCCTCTTTAAGCCTTGAATTTTGTTCTGCCAATCTAGCATGCTCCAATCCATAATCAATGTGCATCTGTTCTATTGCAACAAAGTGAGAAACCTGTAATGCAGTAATTTCCTCATTGTTAGCAGTCAACGAGTCTCTCAAACATTGCATTGGTGCATTTGCCCCTCTTGAGGTCGTAGGTATAACATTATGATCGACTACCCCCAACACATCCTTGATAGTCTGTTCTTTCCATTCCTCGATAGGGACCTGAAAATACTCAAAGATATCTCCTAGCCAAAATCCATACCCAAGCCCATGCTCCGTGCTATCATCCACACATATCCCATTAATGTGACTAAGAATCAATTTAGGTAGATTAATTTGAACATGTGAAATTAGTAACTCCATGAGTGTGAGGTCCAAATAGTTTGCCTCCGTGCGCTTTTGCTTCCTAGGGAGAATAATTTTGTGTACCATATCAAAGAGTAGCTTATGTAGAGGAAGCATGGCTCCTTTGTCCACCCTAGTGTAGTTCTCTAAAGTAGGGTCATTCGCAAACCGATGAGATATCTCCAGGGTTGATGATAGACCCTCTAAGGGAGGCCAACTACGTTTGACATAATGACACCATCCCAAGTTAGGTACACCCAATATTTTTTTCCAAAACTTCAGCTGTTAATGTGAACAATACACCACCAACACTACTCGAAATAGAAGAGACATACCCAACAATATTTATATAGAATTCCCTTATTACTTTCCTAGTCATCTTACGACGTCGATTACCCTGAAGAAACAACGCCGTCCAGCCTTGTGAATTCAACATAGTAGGCAATTCACCCATTCATTTCCCCCAAAACCAGTAATCACCCTACCACGAATCACACTTTTTTTCTTAAACGACTCTATCCAATCCTGATGTGTTTTCCTTTCAATCAAGATCACTATCACCATTCTCTATGTGACCAGAGTCCTTTATTTTAGATGCATTTATTTTTCTTTTTCTACTCTTCTTGGATTCAACTATGTTAGCATAAATATCTATAGATTTAGAGGGAAGAACAACCTTACTTTTCACCGGGCGAGTTTTTAGAGTAGCCTTAGCATAAATCACTGCATCCCGAGTCTGTTGCATAGAACGAGTCACTCAACCCTGAGCCGACTCTGATGTATTCAAAATAGGACTTTCTTGGGCCTCAGGAAGAATCATAGCAAGTGGTTGGATGGACTGTGTACTCAGTCGTGAACGAAGTCTCATAGGAATCAGTTGAACTATTGGAATATCATCGTCATCGTCATAAGAGAGATGAACTTGTTCCTTCGATGATATGGGTTCCCCCTCACTATGTGCAGCCATTTCTTCTCCTAAATCACAAATACTCTGGTTTCTCCTTTCCCCTGAATCGGTGCTTCTTCCATAAGAGGATATGCGAGATGGGTTATTCTGCAAGGGTCAATGAACATGACAACAGGTAATTCAAAGAGTTTTTATGGATTTTCGAAGGGGATGATGGCAAGGTTGAGATTTGAGGGAGACACCATGAGTTTGAAAATAGGGTTTGATGATTTTAGGAACGAGACTAATGAAGGAGAGTAGTTTTTTGTGGAGAGTGAGAAAGAAAGGGTTTTTGATTTTTTGAGAGTGGTTACAGGGAAGTGGAAGGGTTTTTGGAGAAGAGGAACATGTTGATTTGATGGAGAAGTCAGATTGATTTGATTTTGGTGGTTTAAAAAGGTATCCTTCTGACAGGTATTTAATGCGGGAACGGGTACCAACGCACAAGTCTTAATATTTTGGTCTCACTTAAATAAGTATAGTAGACATACCTTTCAGTGTAGGATGATGATTGTTGAAGTCCAAATCCTTGAGTTCCTAATTTCCTAAGAATGATGAATTCGTTAGTTACAGTTCGTTATGAGTATTAAAAACTTTTTAGCATAATAGTACATAATCAGGTGCCATAGTTTACTCTCATGAGCAGAGATACTCAGGTGATCTTCATCATTCCTAATTCCAACCTGTTTCTTTCAAAGTGTTTCCTTGCTAATGACTTTGTGTAAATATCTGCAATTTGTTGTTCAGTGGAACAAAAGTTCATGGAAATTTGCCCATTTTCTACATTGTATCTTAAAAAATGATGATGAATATCTGTGTTTAGTTCTCTTATGTTGGACAGGATTCTTTGCAATGTTAATTGCGCTTGTGTTATTACAAAAAATCGGGACACACTCAATACTAAGACCAAAATCACTAAGTTGTTGTTTGATCCATAGTAGTTGAGCACAACACGAGGCTGCTGCTACATATTTAGCTTCCGCGGTGGATAGTGCGACTGAGTTCTATTTCCTTGATCCGCATGAAATTAAACATGAACCTAGAAAGTGAGCCATACCTGTGGTACTTTTTCTATCTGCTAGATAACCAGCATAATCCGCATCATCATATCCTATTAGTCCGAAATTGCTCCCGTTTGGATACTATAGTCCTAAATCAGTGGTTCCTTTTAAGTATCTGAGAATCCTTTTAACAACTTGGAGGTGATATTCCTTAGGGTTGGTTTGAAATCGAGCACACAAGCCAACACTGAGCACCATATCAGGCCTGCTGGCAGTAAGATACAAAAGTGAACCAATCATACCTCTATATAATTTTTTCTCTACAACAGAGCCTATTCCTTCGAGGTCTAACTTAGTGGCTGTGGCTATTGGAGTGTCTATTTGTTTGGCGTCTTCCATTTTGAATATTTTGAGCAATTTTTTGACATATTTTTGCTGATGAATTAATGTACCTATAGATGTTTGCTTTATCTGAAGCCCCAAAAAGTAATTTAACTCTCCAATCATGCTCATCTCAAACTCATTGCTCATAAGGTTGGCAAATTTGTTTGTGAGTGCCTTGTTTGTTTCTCCAAAGATGATGTCGTCAACGTATACTTGTACAATCAGTAGATCCTTTCCTTTGTTTCTGAGAAAAAGTGTTTTGTCAATTTTACCTCTTGAATAACCATGGCTTAGGAGGAATTTTTACAATCTATCATACCATGCCCTTGGGGTTTGTTCCAACCCGTAAAGAGCTTTTTCAAGTTTGTATACATGGTCAGGATAGTCAATTTTCTCAAAGCCAGAGGGTTGTTTAACAAACATTTCTTCTTCCAGTAATCCATTGATGAATGCACTTTTTACATCCATTTTATATAAGGTGAATTCCATGTGAGTAATCTGATTGCTTCCAACCTTGCTACTGGTGCGAAAGTTTCATCATAATCTATCCCTTCTTCTTGATTGTACTCTTGAACTACCAATCTGGCTTTGGTTATGGTTATTGTACCATGTTCATCTAACTTGTTCTTGAACACCCACTTTGTACCAATTATAGTTCTGTTTGATGGTTTAGGTACAAGGTTCCAAACTTTACTTCTTTCGAATTGGTTCAGTTCCTCTTCCATAGCTATTATCCAGTCTGCATCTTGAAGGGCTTCACTGATCTTCTTTGGTTCTATCATAGACAAGAATGCATTGAAGGCACAAAGATTTTTCATCCCTGATCTGGTGGTTATTCCAGAAGTGAGATCAGTGAGTATGTTGTCCAACTGATGTGACCCTTGATATTAGTAATCTTTTAGGACCAAATTTGGTGTCTTTGTATCTTGACCATTTTTTAGGTCTGTTTGTTCTTCTTTAGGCGCCCTTTCTAAGTTCCCTTCTTGGTCGTTATGAGTATATATGCTGATTTCATCATTTTCATGGGGAATACCTGGTCCTTTTTCCTGTTCCTTTGCATTATCTGTGAGTTTTTCTAAAATCTCATCATCTTCATCGTTTCCTTTATCACATAGTTGAGATATACATAGCAAGTTGTGATTCAAACCTTCTACATGATATACTTTGTCTATTGAGTATTCCTCTGATCTGCCTATCTTTCCGATGCCTTTAATCTGACCCTTTTTTCCTCCACCAAAATCTACCATTCCACATTTTCCTTCTTTAAGTGAGAGAAATTGTGATGTATCTCCAGTCATGTGTCTTGAACAAGCACTATCCATGTACCAATGTTCCTTGCTTTCTCTCACTTTTTCTTCAAAAATTTTCAAAGGTTAGTTTTAGGCACCCAGATTAACTTGGGTCCTTTACTAGAATCAAAAGGATGAATAAAATCTCTATGTATCCATTTAGGTAAATTAGATTTCTATTGAGTATACCTGTTCCTTTGAGGTGTCTGATATGTGCCTTTTGTATTATTGTTAATGGTGACTATATTTTGGGCAATTAATCTTAGAGTGACCTGAGTTACCACAAATGATGCATAACAATGGATTATCGATTTTGGGCTGATAAAAGCCTATTCCAGTTTTTTGATCTAGGTGATGTTTTCCCAGATGTGATACAATCATAGATGACTTAGTCCATTTATTTGCTTGTCCAAGCTCATATTTAGTCCTAGATAGTTCAAGTCTCATTGTTGCTGATTTTTCTCTTTCAGAGCATAAATCGTTTTTAGCTTTTTAACTTCATGTTCATCTTTTGACTTATCACATAGTTTGTCTTTACATGTTTCTTTAAGTTTTAGGATTTCAGTTTTATTGGACACATTCCAAGACTCTAGTTGCTGAGCTTTCAGTGATAAAAGCTTATTTTTCTCTTTTAGGTCAGCGTTGAGTTTTTCAAGATCTATATATTCAAACTTTAAACTTGTTAGGGAAGAAAGTAACTGATTCTTGGTTTTAACTAGTTCCTGAATTGTGTCTATAGAAGTGAGAAAGAGAAAATATAGTTTTTTCTTAGGGAATCTTATTAGCTTATCTTTGAGATAAAAATGGTTTACCTCTTTTTTTTCTGAGTCTGAGTCAGGTTCAGGTTTCGATTCTTCCATGGTCATCAAGGCAATGTCATCATTATCTTTTTCATACATCTCTGAACCTGTTCCCCAGATTGCATACATAGCTTGCTCTTTTTTTTTCTTTTGTTCAAAAATTCTCTTTTTCAGCCCTTTCCTTTTTCCATTCTACTTCCCACATTGGACAATCCTTAATTAGATGATCAGTTTTTCCACACTTGAAGCATCCTCCATTTTGGGATTTCTCTGTACTCTTTTCTTTGATGGCTGGTGCCTTTTTTCTAGAATTTATGCCCCTTTTGAAGAATTTTTTGATGTTTCTGATGATCAGTGCTAAGTCTTCATCATCTATATCAGATTCATCACTTTCCGTAGCTTTGAGTCCAATATTTTTTTCTGTGCTTCCCTCACTTCTTTTATCAACATTCATCTCATATGTTTTGAGATTACCTACCAGTTCATCCAAAGTCATGTTGGTTAAATCTTTGGCTTCTCTGATTGTAGTGTCTTTTATTTCCCATGATCTAGGCAAGGTCCTAAGCACTTTGTCTACCTGTTCCTCAGTGGTGTATACTTTTACCAAAGAGATTAACTCGTTTACTACAGTAGTAAATCTGGTGATCATGTCTTGAAGTGATTCTTCAAATTTCCTCCTGAAGGCTTCGTATTCAGAGCATAGGCTAGCAATTCTGAATTTTCAAACTCGAGTTGTACCTTTATGAGCATTCTGTAGAGTATCCCATATTTGTTTGGCGGAGGTGCAACTTGAGATGCGATTAAACTCATCAGGTCCTAGTCCACATACAAGAATGCATTTAGCTTTTGCATTTTCCCCAGCATCTTGTAGTCAGCTTCTCCGTAATTTTCTTTAGGTTTTGGAACATTTTTTCCTTCACTATCCTTAATAGTAGGGATTAAAGGCCCATCAATGATTCTAACCCATAGTTCATAGTCTTCAGCTTGGATGAAATTCTCCATCCTTGTCTTCCACCATTAGTAGTATTGACCATTGAATAATGGTGGTCTGTTGATGTGCTACCTTTGACCATATCCGAGAGGAGGTGCAAAACTCATAATGATCTTTATTTTGAGTTATTAGACTCTTGATTAAGATAACATGCTCTGATACCACTTGTTGGAATTCTTACCTCCTTAATTCTATAAAGGAACACGTAATTACTGCTTGTTCCTTACTATTTGAAGTTAACTGTAAAAGGAATAACTCATTCAAAACTTCATTTTATTTATACCACCATAAAATAACACAGCGATTACACAACTAAGTAACCTAAGGAATTATAAACTCTAATTCCTAGCTACCCAAGACAAAAAATCCCTAGTTTAAGTCTTTTATCGTTTTCAAGTTCTTCAAACTTGTTAAACGAAACCTACTCACAAATACTTGATTGTATTAAAAAACTCTTAACTATAATCGTACAATATTTCTCTCAACTCGCAGCACTCCCCAAGTAAATATCAAAACTCTCACAAAACTGTTGATCGTGTTTTGATTTTTCTCTCAATGTAAGTGTGCAAGTTTCTTCAAAGAAACTATTGCCCTATTTATAGATCATGCTTCCTCAAAGTCTTGTTCAACTTGAACTTGTCTTCACCGCCTTAAAAGCCTTGTTCAACTCAATCTTGAATTGGACTCCTATTTGCACTTGACTTTCTTTCACAGAAAAACTTACTCGTAGTAGTTTTCCTTAATTAATTAAGAAACCTTCCTTTATCGTGAACTCCTTCTTCTATACATTTTAGATTAAACAATTTGTATCACGTATGCACAACCTGCTCTATGCACTTTGACATTCTTCAAAACTTAGAAGCTCCTAACAATGATATATTGATTTATTCAAGAATTGAGAATGATAACATCAATCATTTGAGGATTGTGTTGCAAATCCTTAAGGAACAACAACTCTTTGCAAAATTTAGCAAATGTGAGTTTTGGCTAAGGTGCGTGGTTTTTCTAGGTCACATTGTTTCAAGTAAGGGTATTGAGGTAGATCCTATTAAGATGGATGCGGTCAAGATTTGTCCTAGACCTCTATCACATATGGATATTAGAAGCTTCTTGGGTGTGGCTGGTTATTATAGAAGGTTTGTTGAGGGGTTTTCTATGATTGCCTCTCCATTGACAAATTGACTCAAAAGAAGGCCAAGTTCATATAGTCAGAAGCTTATGAAAAGAGTTTTCAAGAGTTGAAAGATAGACTTACTTCCGCTTCGGTGTTGACTTTATTGAAAGGTACATATGGTTTTGTAGTGTACTGTGATGCCTCTAGAATTGGGTTGGAATGCGTGCTTATGCAGAATGGTAAAGTTATTGCCAATGTTTCAAGGCAACTTAAGATCCATGAGAAGAATTATCCTACCCATGACCTTGAATTAACGACGATCATTTTTTCCTTAAAGATTTGGAGGCATTATTTGTATGGTGTTCATGTTGATGTTTTCACCGACCATAAGAGTATGCAATAAATGTTCAATCAAAAGAATTTGAATCTTCACCAAAGAAGGTGTCTTGAGTTATTGAAAGATTATGATATGAGTGTTCTCCATCACCCCGGAAAGGCGAATGTTGTAGTGGATGCTCTTAGTCGATTATCTATGGGTAGTTTTGCTTATATTTATGATGATAGAAAAGAGTTGGCTCGAGATGTTCATAAATTGGCCCGATTGGGTGTTCAGTTAGTAGACTCTACCAAGGGTGGTGTTGTGGTTCATAATGGGTTAGAATCATATTTTGTGATAGATATGAAAGCTAAGCAATGCCTTGATCCGACCTTAGTAGAATTGAAAGAAGCAGTGCTTAAAAAGTCCGTAGGGGGAGATAGTGTGCTTAGATATCAATGTCGTTTATGCATTCTGAATGTAGATGAATTAAGGGAACATATATTGAAAGAATCTCATAGTTCTCGATATTCCATTCACCTGAGAGCCACCAAGATATACCGTAATTTGTGGGAGATCTATTGGTGGAATGGGATGAAGAAAGATATTGCGGGATTGTGGCGAAGTGTCCTAATTGCCAACATGTGAAAGTTGAGCATCAGAAACAGGGAGGTTTGTCCCAAGACATTAGCGTTCCTACTTGAAAGTGGGAAGACTTGAATATGGACTTCATAGTAGGGTTGTCATGCACTCAGCGACAACATGATTCAATTTGGGTTATAGTAGATTGAATGATGAAATCGACTCATTTCATTCCCATCAAGGTTTCTTATTCGGCGAAAGATTATGTTAAGTTGTATTTGAGGGAAATGGTAAGGTTGCATGGATTGCCCTTGTCCATTATCTCCGATCGAGGTACTTAGTTTACTTCTCAGTTTTGGAAATCTTTCCAAAAGGGTATTGGTACTAAAGTTAAGCTTAGCATGACTTTTCATTCACAAACTGATGGGCAAGCAGAGCGTACTATCCAAACTTTGGATGATATGTTGAGAGCACGTGTCATCGATTTCAAGGAAAATTAGGATGATCACTTACCATTGATTGAGTTTGCTTATAATATTAACTATCACTCAAGTATTGTCATGGATTCATGTGAGGTTCTTTATGGTAGGAGGTGTAGATATCCTATAGGTTGGTTTGAGGTGGGTGAAGTTGCTTTCATAGGACCCGAGTTAGTTCATGAGGCTGTTGAGAAAGTTTGACTCATTAGAGAAAGGTTGAGAACATCTCAATGTCGACAAAAGTTATATGCCGATGTTAGAAGAAGAGATCTTGAATTTGATGTTCATGATTGACTTTACTTGAAAATCTTGCCCATGAAGGGTGTAATGAGGTTTGATAAGAAAGAAAAGATTAGTCCCCATTTTGTAGGCCCATATAAGATCTTGAGATGTGTTGGTAAGGTTGCTTATGAGCTTGATTTTCCTAATGAGTTGGCATCGGTGCATCCGCTTTTCCATGTCTCTCTGTTAAAGAACTCACCTTATCAACCTTGGTTTGGAATCCTTCTTTTCCATTAGGTAACGGAGTGCAACATGATGTCACGACCCAGGGGTACCCCCTAGATGTAACATGGCGTACTTGACCCCGAAGGGGTCGCATACAATCCCTTAGCAAAATCATAACATAAGATCACATAAAGTTTGGAAATTTTTTAAACTTCTTTAAATCATACATTCGAAAACATTTTCATAAGTAAGAGGAAGTCTTTACTACAACTTTGTCTCAAACCATATATTTAAAACTCTTGAATAAAAGACATGGGATGCAGCCCACATAAATGTCTAAAACATAAAGAAATGACATAAAGGAACCATGAGGGGTTTGTCCTCGAAGCTATGAGGACTCACCAGTTCTTCAACTCTTCTTGCACCTTAGAAACCTAGCCTCCAAAGCAACTCAATCTCCAACACCCTTCATTTGATTAGAATGTAGGCAATATGCGTCAGTACAAAATGTAGCAAGTATGAAAGCTAGCACAACATCATGAGAGCATCTAAAAATGGTTAGTCAACATAAGACATAATCATAAGATATAATCACATAATCATAGCATAATCTCCAACATAAACATCATATAACCATAAGTCAACATAAGACATACTAAATGAGCATTGGAGATACATCATGTTCATAGAATAGCCTCTACTTAGACTTTCATATTTACATACTTCAACCTTTGTCCTTCATATTACAAGAAAACTACTTCACAAGCCACCTCCAAGCATACTTGTGCAAGGCAAGGATAACATCCCATAATACCATCCAAGCTAAGTACCACTTTTTAGTCATTCTTGGGCATAGTTCACCTTCATAGTCAAGATCTAGGTTTTAATGTCATAAGCGCACTTATACTCCTAAGTTACCTCAAGGCACACTTGTGAAATGCATGATGGGCATCCTATAATACCACTCACACTAAGCATATCTTGAAGTCAGTCTATTCATGCTTACTATTCATAGATGCCATTCTTGACCTACTACATAAAGACAAGGAACTACTATCTCAAGTCAATCATATCATGGAAGGCAACTATAGCAACAATCCAAGCTAAGCATACATCACATAAGAGGACACCTCATAAGTAGCTTTAAGTCATACTTGTGCCATGTATGAATGGCATCCCATACTACCACCCACACTAAGTACATATTTAGGATATCTTACTCAATGGTTACTATTTATCATTCTATACTATCAAGAATAGCACACTACTAGGCTCGACCTAATTACCATGGAAAACACACTATTGTGCAATCCAATCTATACAAGGTAGAATACAAGTATTCCAACCTAGCTACCATGAAAACATTCAATATGATGCAAGCTACCCTTAGGGGAGTATGAATCCTCAACCCTAAGCTATCCTTAGGAGAGTATGAATCCTCTATCCTAAGCTACCATGAAATGGTCTTGGCCTAACCAAGTCAAGCTACCATGAATGCATTCTTGCAATGCTAGTTCAAGCTACCCTTAGAAGAGCATAAGTCCTCAATCCTAATCTACCATGCCTATCCTAATTCAAGATACCATGAAAAGAATCCTTGCAATGCTATTTCAAGCTACCCTTAGGAGAGACTAATTCCTCAATCCCAAGCTACCATGAGAACTACCACTCATGCTATCATACAAGTTATACATGAAGGGATCATATGTCACAACTTCAAGCTATCATAGTTGATACATACTTTGATTCATTTTAGGTGATTAACCTTTCAATTAGAACTATTCTATGTGAGAAGACCTTTCACATTCTATATACATGCATTCATATAGTTCTAGGTAGGTCATGTGGGTACAAGCCTTCCACCACAACTCTATCTACTTTTTATATCAGTTCTATGCTAGCTATCTCATCATATTAGACTTGCTCTATAAGACCTGGTGATCAACATTATGAATTCAAGCCCTACTTTCAAGTTTTACTCCACAATCATCATACTAGACTAGATTATAAGTCATATTAGCCACAAGCCTTAATCATAGGCAATTCTAGGCATAATTCATCATAAAGTCCCAAATTCAATCATTATAATTCATGATCTACCATACATGCATAAGCCTAGTTAAATTCATGATTTCATATTCCCATTCTTGAATAAGTTCTATACATGGTGACAATTCTAGGAGATCTATCAAGAATCATCAATTTCTAATCAAAAGACATAAACCCACATACTTTGGTTAATCATGGAATTCACATAAATTATTCATAATATCATGAATAAAAACTAAATTAATCATATATAAGTATTATCCAACCAATTGGAATCATACCCATGTAAAACCCACACATTGGAAGTAACCATAGCTTAGATTGGGGTTCTTCTTCACAAATTAGGGGAAATCCCAGGGGACTCTATGGGTGGAAGAACCCATATATGAAGAGCTAAAAATACCTTAATAAATGCACTATCACAAACCTTCAATAATGGAACCTTTGATTTTGACCTTAACTTCAAGCTCTAGCTTCTTCTTCTTCTTCAATGGAGGTCTTTCTAGAGAGAGAAATATTTGAGAGAGGAGTGATTTGGGGTTTTGATTTGGGTCTAGTGTAAAGTGACTTAAAGTTGGGGGCTAATGACTTAAAAGTATATATATAGGTGTATAAAATACATATAAAATGACCCCCACTTAAAACTAGTAGAGTAGGAATTTACCAAAAACCCCTAGACTAGGTAGCCCCTTGCCAGGGGTCACGCCCACTTAAACGGTCCGTCAAGGGCACCATGGCCCGTGGTGGTGCCCATGGTCCCTTGACCAGTGACCCTCCCTAGCTTGGCAACTCTCATTGAGCCTAAGGGAAGTCCATGAGACCTCCCACGATATGTGGTCAAGCCAACGAGTCGTGGTCCCTTAGGCAATAACTAGGCCTAGGACCTTGGCTCCCATGACACTAAGGGATCTTCACGGACCCCTTGACGGACCGTGGTCAAGACCACTGGTTGTGAAGGTGGTCGTGAACAAGGGTCCCTACTTGGCTCTACAAGGTTTTGGCTCCTTTCAACCTAAGGCATCTTCACGAGCCTTCCCACGATCCGTGGTCAAGACCATGAGTCATGAAGTGGCTCGTGGAGGTAAGACACATTGAGGCAGCCCTTAGGAAGCTACTGTCTTGGTATGACGAACCACATCACGAGCCGTGGTCCACTTCACAAGCCTTGGTAGTGGTCGTGGACTTGAGGCAGTGTGCTTCCAATCTTGGGTAGCATTGCCTTGGCTTGGGCCTTTCCCCCTTGGCCTTGGCTCTTGCCCTTGATAACCTCAACCACACCTTAGGTAGTTTTCTAAACTACGGAGTCTAACACGTACCTTGATGTTCAACTACTAAACTCCTCATTCCAAGCATGTAAAGTCTTATCTTCCCAACATCACACTCTAGAACCCTAGCTTTTGGCTCTAGTTTAGTCTACTAATTTCTGGGGTGTTGCACATGATCAGTGTGAACAATTGCTTTAGTGCCTAACAAGTATGCCCAGAATTTCTCAAATGCATAGACTACCGCAAGCAACTCTTATTCAGTAACAATATTACGTTGAGCACTGTTTAGAGTCTTGCTCGCATAATAAATCGGGTGAAATAGTTTGTTGCATTTTTTACCCAGCACAACACCTAATGCAGTTCCACTTGTATCACACATTACTTCAAAAGATTCTGACCAATCAGGACTAATAATGACTGGGGTGGATACTAATTTCTCCTTCAAGCACCGAAAAGCCACCATACAAGCATTATCAAATTGGAATTTTGCCTCTTTCTCTAAGAGTTTGCATAGAGGATGTGCAATCTTTGAGAAGTCTTTGATGAACCACTACAAAGCCCCTTCACTGAAATTGGAGGTGGTAATTTCTCAATCACTTCAATCTTCTCTTTATCGACCTCCAGCCCCTTTTGCGACACCTTGTGACCAAGTACTATCCCTTCTTTAACCCTGAAATGACATTTTTCCTAGTTGAGGACCAAGTTTGTCTCCACACATCTTTGGAGAACTTGTCCTAAGTGTTCTAAACACGCCTCAAAAGTATCACCCACAATCGAGAAGTTATCCATAAATACCTCCATTGAATCCTCCGCCATGTCGGCAAAATTAGGTAGAATGCAACGTTGGAAGGATGTCGGGGAATTGCATAATCCGAATGGCATCCTTTTAAAGGAAAAAGTCCCATAGGGACATGTGAAGGTGTTTTTATCTTGGTCTTCCGGAGCAATGGAGATTTGGTTGTAATCGGAATATCCATCCAAAAAGCAATACCAACCTCTTTCTGAGAGTCGATCAAGCATTTAATCCATGAAGGGCATCGAAAAATGATCTTTTTCAGTCCATGAGTTTAACTTTCGGTAATCCATGCATACCCTCCATCCGGTCACCGGTTTCATAGATACAAGTTCCCCCTCTTCATTCGGGACCACTGTGATACCTCCCTTTTTTGGCACACATTGCACCGGGCTTACTCATTTGCTATCCGCAATTGGGTAAATCACACCTGCGTCTAACCACTTTATTATCTCTTTTTTCACTACTTCTTGCATTGGTGGGTTCAATCTCTGTTGATGTTCGACATTCGCTTTACACTCACTATCAAGCTGAATTTTGTGAGTATAGATACCGGGAGGAATGCCCACTATGTCAGCTATGGTCCAACCTATAGCTTTAATATGCCTTAGTAACACCTCAAGAAGCAATTTCACCTACCATTCAAGTAACTCAGCCGCAATGATCACCGGTAGGGTGTTATTTGCCCCATGAAAGCATATCAGAGATGGGGGAAGTGCTTTTAATTCCAGATTTGGTGGGTCTTCTGTTGATGGTTTTGCGGGAGGACTCTCTCTATTTTTAAAATCAATGTCCAATTTCAATGGAGTCTTTGAATACCCTCCCAAGCCTGAAAGAGTGGCTACTACCTCTTTATAGCCTTGAATTTTGAATTCATTATAGTTAGCAAGCACGGCTTCAAGAGGTTCACTCATGCACATCAAATGGCTCACGCTAGCCACTGTATCATCAATAACATCAACGGTGGACACCACATGGATATCACTTGAGTGTTTCATTGACTTACAAACATTCAAGGTTACTTCATCTTCGTTCACCTGAAACTTTAATTCTCTGCTTTCAACATCCACTAATGCTCTTTCAGTTGCTAAGAATGGTCTTCCCAAAATAATGGGAATTTCAGCATCTATTTCACAATCGAGAATGACAAAATCATCCGGGAAAATGAACCGATCAACCTTCACCAAGATGTCATAAAGTATCCCCACATGATGTTTGATTGAACGGTCAACCATTAAGAGTCTCATTGTGGTTGCTTTTGGTTCACCCAACCCAAGTTGTTTGTATATCACATAGGGCATTAAGTTGATGCTTGCTCCCAGATCGCATAAAGCTTTAGCGAATTGGAGCATGCCAATGGTGAAAGGAATGGTGAATGCCCCGGGATCTTCTCTCTTCTTGATCAGGTCCTTAGTCATAATTGCACTGCAATTATGGGAAACTTCAATTGTCTCAAAATTCAAGCTTCTTTTCTTTGTGACTAACTCTTTCATGAACTTGGCATATCCCGGCATTTCCAACAATGCCTCCACAAGGGGGAGATTAATTGATAATGTCTTAAACACCGAAAATAACTTATTGAACTTCTCATCTTCATTCTTCTTCTTTAGGCGTTGGGGAAATGGGGGAGGTATTTTAGGTAAAGGTTGTATAACTTTTGGAATTGGAATGTGTTGTTCCACTTCCTTTTGTGGTTCTTTGGCAATGCTTTGATGGATAAGTAACTCTTGTTTCTCAGTGCCTTTATCTTCTTCATGCTTTTGAGCATCTTCATTTCCCATCACATTACCTATTGCCACCTTTTCGCTACGAGTAACCACAACCAGCCCTCTATTGTCATCTTCCATCGTCATCTTTGGTTTCAATTGAGCTGACAATAAACTCAATTGTCCTTTAAGTATCTTGATGGCATCGACATGAGAGTTCTCTTTATTGTTCAATGATGAAAAGTCATCTTTCATCCCCTTCAAAAAATCATCTGAACCTTCAACTTTATCAAGTATGCGTGACAACAAGTCATTCACCCGGGGACTACTTGCACTCCCTTTTGATTTTGGGCTCTCACTCGGGTGAGTACGGTTCTCATCATGATCATCTTCCTTTCTCCAATCATCATTTTTCTCAGCCCAATCTTGATAGTATCTATTTTGTTATTCTCCCTTGTGATAGTTCCAACCTTGATTTCTGCCTTGCTGTAGATAGCATGGGTGGAAACCCTCCTCTTATCTCTTGGAGTTCCAACCTTGATTCTCCCCCAACCTTGAGTAATCGGAAGAAGAACCCTCCTCAACTCTAAACACTCCACATGTCCCCTTCATGTGCTCTTGTAGAAATTCCATTTGGGTCAACATCTTCTTGTTGTTTTCATCCCTCTCTCTCTTTAGCAAGTTGTTCTTGCGTTAATCTAAAACAAAATGGAGAGACTTGATCCTCTTGGGTGCACTACGCTTGGTTTATTCTAGTTATGCCATCAAGAAAAAATGAAGCTACCTTAAATGATTGCAACATTATTACTCCTCGTACCAATTGATCAACCACTCCTTTATTAACCGAATCATTACTCCGGTAAAAATATTGGAGTAACAAATCATTTGGTAGTCCATGAGTTGGGCATTTAAGTAAGAGTTTCTTAAACCTCACCCACGTTTCATGGATGGGTTCCCACTGCCTACGCTTGAAACCTTGAATATCGTCTCTAAGTTTCATCATGCTTGATGGAGGAAAGAACCTTGTGTTAAATGCTATAATTAGCTCCTCCCATGATGTGATGGAATTGTTTGGTAACTCGGCTAACCACTTACTAGTTTCTCCCATTAAGGATAGTTGAAATAACCGCAGCCGAATTGACTCTTGTGACACATTTTTGAATGAAAATGAGCTGCAAACCTCTGTGAAATTTCTTACATACTCATGTGGGTCTTCGTGTTCTAGCCCTCCATATAGTCCCCTCATTTGGAGTAGATGAAGAGTTGTGCTAGTGACTTCAAACATCGCATTCTCATAAGGTTGTGGGATGCAAATTACACCCATTCCACCCGCTTGAGCTGGGTTGTAAACACTACTGATATCATCGATACCATCCCAATAACCTGCTTGACTATCATTCATTTCTTCTTCACTCATTCTTACTTCGATGTAGTCCACACACACTTATATCAAGCAGCCTAATCCAACTCACTATAGCCAACCAATTCAAAAGTATCAAATTTTCGATCAAAGAACTCTAAATATTGCTACTTCCTGGCAGCGGCGCCATTTTGATTAACGTATCAGGACACTTCATCCAATACTAAGTGCCAACGGTCGTTAGTAAGTAATATAACCCAGCAACATGAGTTGGGGTCGAATCCCACATGGAGCAGTTTTCCTTCAAATTCAATGATGAAAATATGACCACAATCTCTTCAATTGGGCACGTGTTACACCTTTTTGGTTTTAGTTTCAAATACCAAATTTCAATTCTCACTCCAATTTCACACTATAACACAAAAATATCAAATAGTAAAGTAGAACTTGGGGGATTGACCAACCAATTGTCAAATTTTACTTTAGTGGGTCAATATTGATGCTCACAATAGGATAATTTGTTGTGGGTAGGTCGGAATTTATGTTTAGTAACTTTCTCTCGAACAATTACCTTTTCTATGCCAAATTCTCTCAAACTTCAACATTAATCGAAAGATGCCCATCCCTTTGTCCTCATCAAATCCACTCTCTTGAGCTGGACACAAAGGATAGATCCCATGTTTCACTCTCTCAAGCTGAAATCATAGTAACCCACTACTAAGGATGCTAAGTTTCCTACTTTGGCTCTGCACCTCTCTCTCGAGCAAGCACACAACACTGAACTTGTCATACTAACCATGCAAGACGACCTCAAAACGCAACAACAACCTAGACCCACTTCAAATTAACCCTATTATTTGCAATTCAATAACACCCACTTAGTGAAACTCAACAATTGGCTTCATAGTCAAAACCCCAAGAGAAGGGTTTTATCCACTCACAGCAAAAATAAGAAAATCAACATCTGCCATGTTTTCCATAGGTGGGTAATTGAAATTCAAATGTTAGAAATTACTAAAATCCTCTCTATTACAAAATCTCAATCAAGAATCTAGCTAAAATCCGTTGAAAAACTACTATGGTAATGTTTTTGCTCTCAATTTTCTATCTCTCACTTTTCTGAATGAATCTCCCTCTCTAGCCAAAATTAATTTAAACAAGTCTGATGTGTCACTGTTTAAGACCACTCGGCGAGGTAAGTCGAGCTTTACCGATAGATCGGTGACTCACCGATTGTTCTTCGTCTCGCATTCATTTTTCACTTCTTCTCGGTCTGGCTACTGTAACGTTAGGCGATCCAGATCTGGATTGCTGAATAATTCCACAATTCGTCCTTTTTCCTTCTATCTCGCCCATCAGCACTTGTTTGAATCTTCTTCAGCACTTTTGGCGACCTGGTCATCCTTCGCCAAATAGATCGGTGACACGCCGAATGGAACTTCTGCTCGCCAAAATTACCCCTATTTAAGCTCCAGCATTCTGTAAGTTTAGGCAGTATCATGGCAATTTGGCGATTCGCCGAGTGACATCGGCGATCATCAGGTCTTCATTTCTTCATTCTTTTAGCTTGCTTTGTTCTTTTTTACACATTAGTGTCCATGCATCATTCATAAATCCAAATACCTATAAAATCAGGGATTTTACATCATTCATTAGAACAAAACATGCAATTGAGGATACTAAATCTATTAAAATAAAGCCCTAAATGAGTCCAAATTGTGAAATTATCAATCGTGAAAAACTTGGTATTCAGAGAACAAGGTTTAGAAAGGTCCTAGGATGTCTCATGAGCCACATCAAGTAGAGTCTTATCATGAGTGGAAACGCGCCATATTTATGAATGAGAGGCTATAAGATGTTTAGGAAACTCCACTTCTTTCATTACTCTAAAGTGGTGCCATAGAGTTTATCTCTATAAAGGTCCTCTTTCCTAACCCCTGTTTATGCTTTACAAAATATGCCTCCACGAAGGAATCATGTGAGAAGGAATATGAATATTTGTGAAAATATAGAGCCCGAGGTTCCCTAAGTTCCGGTCAACCCTTTGGCTGAGCAAGTGATTAATGATGAGTTTTGAGTTGTATTTCATGCATTGGCCCAAGCTATGATGGCTCAAGAAAATAGAGAGGTTGTGGCTCCTGTGAACTCAAGGGTGGGTACGACGACAACAAGGGTGAAAGACTTTACTAGAATGAATCCTCCAGAATTTCGTAGGTCTTAAGTGAAGGAAGATCCTCAAGAGTTCATTGATGATGTTTATAAGATTGTGGGAATTATGGGTATCACTTCGGTAGAAAAGGCGAAATTGGTTGCTTATCGACTTCAGGTTGTTCCTCACATGTAGTTCAACCAATGGAAGGAAGAGAGGGCGGTAGATGCGGGTCCTCTTGATTTGGATAAATTTAAGGTTGCTTTTCTTGATAGGTTCTTTCCCCTTGAGATGAGGGAGGAAAAGGTACTTGAGTTCATTAACCTTCGTCAAGGGAATATGAGTGTGAAGGAGTATGCTTTGAAATTCATGCAATTGTTCAAATATGCTCCAACTATGGTTTTCGATCCAAGGGCAAGGATGACTAAGTTTGTGTTGAGTGCTTCCGACTTAGTGGTCAAAGAATACCTAACCACCATGCTTGTTAAGGAGATGGATGTATCCCGTTTGATGGTTCATGGACAACAAATAGAAGAGGAGAAGCTTAATGAGAAAACTAGGGATTCAAAGAGGGCAATAAAGAATAATGGTTATTTCTCACATTCAAGGTCCAATGGAGGTAATCATTCTCAAGGTTATGGTTCTAGTGAGAAAATGGATCCGAGTGTCAAAAATGTGGAAAAAGCCATAGAGGTGAGTGTCTAGCCGGTACAGATGCATGTTTTGGTTGTGGAATAATAAGTCATAAAATAGGGGATTGTCCTTCGATCGCTAGGAATGAGGGAGATAGTCGTCCTCAGGCTCAACCTTACTCTTTTTTAGGTCCTAGTGGTGGTCAGAAATAGAATAGGTTTTATGATCTTTAGACTCGACAATATCATGAGGGTTTCCCAGATGCGGAAATTGGTAAGTTATGGTCTTTTAGCTTTTAGTTATACAGTGCTTGGTATTGGGTATTTTATTGGCTATGGTAAGACCCCATGTGTGTTAATTGCGTTTGAGGTTGACCTTGCCATCTTGGTGGAGATTCCTTAAGCATTTACTTGTATGTAACAATGATTCTGTGGTTGTTAAGACTTTGGTACTATGCTTGGGTTGAGGGAGATGGATTCGAAAAGATTAGAGAGGTTTTCTCCCAAGGGGGAGATATTGTGCTTCGTGGTTGGTGTGTGTGTCAGACTATTTAAATTGTTGGAAGGGTTCCTTGATTTGGGTTGGTATTGTGAAAGGTTGAAGATGGTGTGATAACTTAGTATCCCTATCCTTTCCTTTATCTCGGGGTCAAGCTTGAGGCATTAGCCCCTCATGTTCACTCTTTAGGATTTTTGTGTTTTAGCCATTCCCATGTTTCCTTATGCATGCATGCTCACGAACAAAAACTGATTTTTCAAAGATATGATTTTGGTTGCTTGATTGTTTCTTGATTATGTGCATTAAGTATGATTTTGCATGTATGCCTTTTGAAATGATGTTTTGAACATGCTTTAGCTTGGAGTTGATGTTTCCTCCTCAAATATGTGCATTTATGTGATTGCATTCATGTTGGGCAGTTAGGTTTAAGTTCCTGCCCTCCATATGATGTTTTGAATGCCATTCGAGGATGAATGTTCTCAAGGGAGATATATTGTAATACCTCGGATTCGAAAGAAGGAAAATTGCAGGTTTCTAGAAAACTGGTGCCAGTACCGACAGAACTACCGACTGTTCGTGGGTTGACTTACGAGGCGTAGGAGGAACCGTGGTTGGCAAGTTCAAGTCATTCTAGAAATTTCAAGTCCTAGTATATTTTTACAGTTAACCAGGTCGGTCTGTCATTCAATGTACGAGTCATAGGTAGGTCATGTAGGTCAGCCTTAGACTTAGTGAAATTTTAGGATCAAAAGTTGGGACTTATGGTGGGCATGCACGGTCCGTGAGTGGACCAACAGACCGTATTGGGGTCCCATCAGTCAAGGGTCTAGAAACAAGTCTTTGAACCCCACCTAGGGTCGTCCAGAACGGTCCGTAGAGGGATCTACTGACCGTAGGTCTGGTCCATCCGTGAGGGTTCGACAATTAATTTAAGGGTGATTTTTCGTCTTTTCTCTAATCTTTTTAACCCTATACTACATCGTTTTGCCTTCTACACAAAGCCCAACATAATGATTTTTAACCCCAAATAACCCAATTCAATTCATTCTCCTAAATTCCCTAAACTTGACCAAATTCATCCTCTCCAAATATTTTATCTCTAGATAAAGGAAAAATAAGAAGTTAGGGTTCTTCAAGTTCAAGTCTCCTTTTTTTTATAATTTCTTAGGGATTCAATCAAGGTATGTAGGGAGTTCATCAACGGGTTCAATTCACCCATTGAGCACCCAAAGTTTTTTCAATTCTCCAATTCAATTTCTCAAGATTTGATTAGATTTTCACTCAATTCCTCATGGGTTCTATTTATATGGATTCAATTGCTTTATTATGATCTTATTTTGATGATTTTAATTTAATTACATACTTTTCAACCAATTCCTTGTGAACCCATGCATTGATCTATGAGTTTTGACTATGAACCCCAATTTACACGAATTTATTAAGAAGCTTGAATCTATGAATATGTTTTACGAAATTATGCATGTTTTTAAGAAAGTAATGTTTATGATTTAAGTAAGATTATAGATGAAGGAATCTGTATGTTTTGTGAAGCTTTATCACAGGACATGAATGACATCTAGATTTGCCCTCAATGCTTTTCAAGCTATTTTTCTTAATTAGGTCTTGATAAGTATCGTATCCGGATATGCCATCAATAAATATGACATGAATGACATCTAGATTTACCCTCAATGCTTTTTAAGCTATTTTTCTTAATTAGGTCTTGATTAGTATCGTATCTGGATATGCCATCAATAATTATAAATCGCCTATTTAAAACTATTTCTATAAGTATTAGGGCATTTCTAGCATGAAGTGAATGACTTTGGGCCTTAAAAGCTATTATGGAGAGATCATGGATGGTGAAAGGTTTTCTCACAGATGGTCTAAGGAGCTATTCTATGATAAGACAAGCGGCAAATCCCATGACCCATAATGATAAGACAAGCGGAGAATACCCATGTCCCATAATAATAAGACAAGTGGTGATTACCTATGCCCTAAGATGATAAGACGAGTTCAAATTAATGACTATTTTATGGGATTTATGCTTAGCACAAAGTGGACTAGCGACGAATACTCATGTCTTATAAAATATGTTCCACCATAGGATTATTATCTTAGATAGACATTAGCTAGTGGATCCACGTAAGATAGAAGTTCATGGTCCTTACCTTGGAAAGTAGGAAACCCCTTTATGGTGTGGGGAAGACACTCGATTCCATGTTATAGCTCGCATGGTGTATATGTTGGTTAACGGTAAACTTCCCACAAAATGAACTAAGTTAATTACTAATGTTTTATGAATCTTCCTTTATGATTTAAAGATTTATTGATCATGTTCATGATTTATGATTCTTCTTAAATGATTTTATTATGTTTTAACTTGGTCATGCATTCCATGTTTTCGATTATGTCCTTTTATGATCACGTCTCATGTTTTATTGCATTCCCCTCATACTTAGTACATGCCATGTACTAATGCATATTGTTTCCTACATTAATTCACTAAAGTAGGGCTTGGCAACTCTTCTCCTTCAGTTCGTGGCTAGTTTATTACATTAGATATTTCAAGACTTGGTGAATCCTCATATATTCGAGGAAAATGTGACTGTTATAACTTTATATCATTTTAGTTTTAGACTTTGTATGTGATGTATGTGTTACGTACCAATCACTTTTGTTACGATGTATTAAATGGCTTATTGAAACAAATGTTAGACTTCCACTTTGATTCAAAAAATCTTTCATGTAAAATGCTATATTTTGAACTCTTTACATTTGATTATCTTGTATGATGTATTCTAGGTGGCTTGTGTAGGGCCTCTCGGGGTCTTATATGCCATGTCACGTCTAGGGCATACTTTAGGTTGTGACAAACTTGGTATTCCGAGCACAAGGTTTAGAAAGGTCCTAGGATGTCTCATAAGCTACATCGAGTAGAGTCTTGTTCGTGAGTGTGAAGTGCACCATATTTATGAATAAGAGGCTATAAGATGTTTATGAAACTCCACTTCTTTAATTACTCTGAAGTCGTGCCATAGAGTTTATCTCTATAAAGATCATTCTCTCCTAACCCCTATTTATGCTTTACAGAATAAGCCTTCACGAAGAAATCTCGTGAGAAGAATAGGAATGTTCATGAAAATATAGATCCCGAGGTTCCCCAAGTTCTGGTTGACCTTTTGGCTGAGCAAGTGATTAATGGTGAGCTTCAAGTCGCATTTCACGAATTGGCCCAAGCTATGACGACTCAAGCAAATAGAGAGGTTGTGGCTCTCATGAACCCAAGGGTGGGTATGGAGGCAACACGGGTGAGAGAATTTACTAGAATGAATCCTCTAGAATTTCATGGGTCTAAATTTGAGTAAGATCCTAAAGAGTTCATTGATGAGGTTTATAAGATAGTGGGAATTATGGGTCTCACCTTACTAGAATGAATCCTCAAGAATTTCATGGGTCTAAACTTAAGGGTGTTTCTCAAGTGTGGTTCAACCAATGGAAGAAAGAGAGGGCAACAAATGAGGGTCGTCTTGATTGGGAGAAATTTAAGGTTTCTTTTCTTGATAGATTCTTTCCCCTTGAGATGAGAGAGGTAAAGGTACTTGAGTTCATTAACCTTTGTCAAGGGAATATGAGTGTTAAGAAGTATGCTTTGAAATTCACGCAATTGTCCAAATACGCTCCAACAATGGTTGCCAATCCAAGGGCTTCCGACTTAGTGGTCAAAGAATGCCTAACTGCCATGCTTCTTGAGGAGATGGATGTCTCCCATTTGATGGTTCATGCACAACAAATAGAAGAGGAGAAGCTTAATGAGAAAACTAGGGATTCAAAGAGGGAAAAAAAGGATAATGATGATTTCTCACATTCATGGTCCAATATAGGTAATCGTTCTCAAGGTAATCGTTCTAGTGAGCAAATGGTATCCATTTGTCAAAAGTGTGGAAAAATCCATAGAGGTGAGTGTCTAGCCGGTACAAATGTATGTTTAGGTTATGCAAAAATGGATCATAAGATAAGGGATTGTACTTCGATCACTTGGAATGAGGGAGATAGTCGTCGTTGGGCTCAACCTTACCCTTCTTTAGGTCCTAGTGGTGATCAGAAACAAAATAGGTTTTATGCTCTTCAGACTCGCCAAGATCATGAGGGTTCCCTGGATGCAAAAATTGGTAAATTATAGTCATTTATCTTTGAATTATGCATTGCTTGTTTTTGGGTGTTTCATTGGCTATGGCAAGACTCCATGTGTGGTAATTGTGTTTGAAGTTGACCTTGAAATCTTGGTGGAAATTCCTTTAGCATTTACTTGTATGTAACAATGGTTTCGTGTTTTTTAAGACTTTAATACTATGCTTGGATTGAGGGAGATGGATTCAAAAATGTAACACCCCGTATTCGTAAACAAACCTCAATGCAGATTTCCAGTAGTTGCAGGTGCAACCCACGGTTGCCACCCACGGACCGTAGGGTGACCCACGACCCATGCTTTTGGTCCGTGGTTCGCATCTGAAACCCTCCCCAGACTCAACCCCAAGATTTATGTTTAAGGGTTGACCCATTGCCAGACCCACGGACCGTAGGTCAGACCACGGGCCGTGGTCCGCGTCCGTGGATCAGATCCCCCAATCCCAGCCTCCAGTCGTGAATGACGATTGAATAGCACGGACCGTCGGTCCACCCACGGTCCGTCGGTCCACCCACGGTCCGTCGGTCCCATCCGTTAGTGGCTCCCAACGACAGTTAAGTCAGGGGTCTTTTGGTCTTTTCCTTATGCGTTGGACCCCTAAACTACGTCGTTTAAACCCTAAACTATGTAGTTTGGTCAGTTTTAGCCTAGAAACATAACTAGAACTCACCTAAGTCAAATCATTTATCAAAACTTAGAAAAATTAAAGCATAAGAGGAGAAAGAGGTCAAGAACCCTAGTTCAAGAATGCAACATATTTTCATTTGTTTCAGTCCCGAAATAAATAGATTTCTCTGTGGAATTCTTCACCAGGTATGTGGGATTTCACTAGTGGGTTCCTTTCACCCATTAGGTCCCTAGATTTCAGTCAGAATCTTGATCCCCTCAATATTATCTAGACCTAGGGTTTCTTGAATGTCAGAATTATTGGGTTTTAGCTGTTAGAATGATCCAAATCATATTACCATGTTGTAGTATTGTTTTTGCCTAGATTCATGCATAAACTCAGAACCCTAGATATGTAGTTCTTTTAGTTCATGAATTATACATGCTAGGTCAGTTAATTCAGTTATATATATAAATATGCCTCAGTTTTTGAATGCATTATTATCAGTATATTAATGTTGCATTCTCAGTTTGCATGTCAATATTTTTAGCTATCCAGTATTACAACATTTCAGTCATAAAATGTTAATTACTTAATCAATTGGGAGAAACTTAATACCGAGTGGACTAGGGTCAGTCACCCTCAAGTCCCAGAACTTCCTGCCTCGTAGGATAAATCCCCTCTATTGGGCATTACATTTTAGTGATCACGCCAGCATGCCTCTATACTTCTGGTAGGGTATATTGGGTCCTCTCGATGAGGCGTATATATCGGACTCCACATTTAGCTCATGTGGTTTTATGTCGGTTATTAGTAGCTCCCTTACAGTTCAGTCAGATTCTATTGCATTGACCATTTTATCAGTATAGTTCAATATTCAGTCTCAACATGTTATAAACTTGGTCATTGTATTCACTTTAGCCATGTTTAGTATTTCCAGTATCCTTATCATGTTTAGATTATATCATTGCTTTATTTCTTGTTCAGTTATGTTATTATTCAGCTTTATTCTATCCTACATGCTCAGTACCTTTCAAATACTGACGCATACACTGCGCTACATCTTCTCATGATGTAGGTTCAGGTCCTCAGCAGTCAGATCACACATAGATCGGTTCCCGATCTTCAGCTCAACAACATCAGTAGTGAGTCCTCATTATTCCAAGACTAGTGACATGATTATCTTTCCCTTTTAGTTTTAGTTTCAGTTTTGCTAGATTTAGTTGGGGCATGTCCCAGCACTTCTAGTTAGTTAGAGGCTATTTTAAGACATAGTTAGATCCAATTTTAGTATTTGAGTTTATTTCAGTATCTTAAACTCTTCTTAGCTTTATATATATATATATATATATATATATTTATAGACTTAGTATGGGTATTCCCCATCATTTTAGTTTTATTATGATTAAGCTTCCGCATACTGTTTCTTGTTGCAGTTTATCTTTAAGTATGCTTATGATATGCCAACAGGGTTAGCTTGGGGTCACTCGTGATCTTATGTCCCGTGTTTGCATCCAGGGGGTAACCTCGGGGTGTGAAAAACTTGGTATCAAATCCCTAGGTTTAAGTGTCCTAGGATGTCTGGAAAGCCGCACTAAGTAGAGGCATTTTCATGGGTGTGAAGTGCACCACGTCTTATGAGAAGGAGGCTACAAACTGTTTTAGGAAAACTTCACTCTCTTTGTTACTCTTATGGTGCATGAGGTATGATCCAATTTACTCGTTCTAATCCATCATTTTGCGCCTTCAGATCATGCCTCCTCGTAGAGCTAACCCCAGGAATTCTAATGCACGCAATGCGAACACATCTCCTCCAGTCCCAGATCAGGAAGTTTCGAATGCTGAATTTTGGAACGCTATCCAGTGTTGGCTCAGAGTGTGACCAACCAGAACAATCAGCAGGTTCCAGTTCTGATAAATGCTAATGTTGGGTCAGCTACAACTAGAGTTTGTGATTTCGTTAGGATGAATTCGCCTGAGTCTTAGGATCACAAACTGGTGAGGATCCCCAAAACTTCATTGATTAGGTCAAGAAGATCTTTGGAGTGATGCAGGTAACTGGGAATTATCGGGTTTAGTTGGCATCTTACCAGCTTAATGATATAGCTCATATATGGTATATTTAGTGGAAAGAGAACAGGGGTATAAATCCAGCTCCTATTACTTGGGAATGCTTTAGTGAGACCTTTCTGGATAGGTTTTTCCCAAGGGAGTTGAAGGAGGCAAAAACTCAGGAGTTTATGAATTTGAGGCAGGGTTCTATGACGGTCCAAGAGTATGGACTCAAGTTCACCCAACTCTCCAGGTATGCTCCTCATATGGTGGCCGATTCCAGGGCTCAAATGAACAAGTTCATGTATAGGGTATCCGATCTTGTGAAACAGAGTGTAGAAATGCTATGTTGCTGGAAGATATGAACATCTCTAGGCTCATGACTCATGCTCAACAGGTTAAGGGTGATAAGCTTAGGGAACAAGCCAAGGAGAATAAGAAGGTTAGGACCGATAACTATGACTATTCTCAACAGAAATCGGGTGGTTGAAATCGCTATCAGTTTCAACAGAAGTCTTTAACATCAGCACGTTCATCATCTAACGTTCCATCCTCCAAGTTCCAAAATGATTAGAAAGGTAGGGCATCAGGCTCCAAGTCTTAAGGTAGTATTTCAGGCACCAGAACCTACCCAACTTGTCCAAAGTGTGGTAAGAACCATCCGAGCGAGTGTCTTGTAGGAAAGGAAGGATGCTTTGGGTGTGGTCAATCTGGTCACAGGTTGAAAAACTGTCCTTCTAAACAGGGTCAAGGAGGTAACAATGGTAGAGCTCAGTCCACAACTTCAGCAACACCAGCAGGTCACCCGACTCAGCAGGGTAACTTATCTGGTTCATGTGGCGGTCAGCGCCAAAATGCGTTGTACGCTCTCCAGGCTCGCCAGGATCAGGAAAATTCTCCTGATGTAGTCACTGGTATGTTACGAGTTTTTAACTTAGATGTGTGTGCTTTGTTAGATCCAGGGGCTACTCTTTCCTTTGTAACTCCTTTTATAGCAGTCAACTTTAATGTTAGTCCAAAAACTCTCTCAGAACCCTTCTCAGTCTCTACTCCAGTTGGTGACCCAGTTATAGCTAGACGGGTATACGTAAATTGCCCTGTCACAGTCTCCCAGAAAGTCACCTCAGCAGATCTTGTAGGGTTGTAAATGGTAGACTTCGAAGTCATTCTAGGCTTGGATTGGTTACATTCCTGTTATGCCTAAGTCGATTGTAGAACTAGGATTGTTTGTTTTCAGTTTCCAGACAAACTAATCTTAGAATGGAAGGGTAGTGGCCTAGCGCCTATGGGTCGATTCATTTCTTACCTTAAGTCCAAAAAGATGATCTCTAAGGATTATCTCTATCATCTAGTTTGGGTTAAGGATTCTAACTCTGAAACCCTAACTCTTGAATCAGTCCCAGTAGTGAATGAGTTCCCAGAAGTGTTCCCAGAATATCTTCCCGGAGTTCCTCCCAAAAGGGAAATCGACTTTGGAATTGATCTCCTTCCAGATACCCAACCTATCTCTATTCTTCTTTACAGAATGGCTCTAACAGAGCTTAAGGAATCGAAAGAGCAGTTGAAAGACTTTCTAGATAAGGGCTTCATCAGACCCAGTATGGGGTACACCAGTATTGTTCGTGAAGAAGAAAGATGGTTCTCTCAGAATGTGCATTGACTATAGGCAGTTGAACAAGGTCACAATCAAGAATAAGTATCCCATCCCCAAGATTGATGACTTGTTTGACTAACTTCAGGGTGCTAGTCATTTCTCAAAGATAGACCTCAAATAGAGATAGTGACATTCCGAAGACAACCTTCAGAACTCGGTATGGTCATTATGAATTTGTAGTTATGTCATTTGGACTAACCAATGATCCTGCAACTTTCATAGATTTGATGAACAGAGTGTCCAAGCAATACTTGGACTTGTTCGTTATTATCTTTATTGATAATATCCTCATTTACTCTAGGAATAAGGAAGAACATACGAATAATTTGAGGGTTGTCCTGCAAACTCTCAAAGATCGCCATTTATTTGCTAAGTTTAGTAAATGTGAGTTTTGGTTTCAATCCATTGCTTTCCTTGGTCATATTGTGTCTAGCAAAGGGATCCGAGTGGATTCTCAGAAAATAGAAGCAGTGAAACAGTGGCCCAAACCTACCTCTCCTATAGATATCAGAAGTGTCACAACCCAGACCGTCGTGATTGGAACCCACACTAACACTCTGGTGGGAGAACCACTACTACAACCCGAACCAAGCAACTAATCTAAAAGTAAGACATTTAAGTTATGGAGGCAAGTTAAATACTAAGGAAATAAATAGGGAGTTCCCATAAACTCCAAAAAAAGTCTAACAAAACTAAATAATGCGAAAGAAATTAACCTAGAACCTGAAAGTTAATGTACCAAAACATCTAACAATGATCCAAGTTTAAACAAGAAGGGATACAACCCCATACTAATGAACTAACTAAAACAAATGTCTAAGTCCGAAAATGGTGGACATAGACAAAAGAGAATCCCATGGTAGCACTACAACAACTATGATATATAGCTACGAAATTATTAGCTACGACATAAAATTCGTCATTAATTGTTCACTTTTAGTGACAAAAATTACTTTTCGTGCTTAAATATACAAGGCAAATACTTTTGGTGACGAAACATAATAGTTCGTAGCAAAATTTTGTCCACTAATGTTTCCCACCAAAAAATGTATTGGCGCCATTTATTGAGTACTGTCAGTCACGAATTTAAAGTTACCAGTGACACATCATTTCGTCACTAATGATGTTTTTAATTTGTGACAAATTATTTTTGTCTTAAAATTAATTAATTTTTAGACACAAAATAATTTCGTCTCAAAAAATATGTTGATACAATAGTGACAAATTAGAGCTTGTAGTTAAATATTCTAAGTTTTAGCTATAAAAATTTAGATTTTATTGTAACATTTATTTTCGTCACTAATAATATAAACAATTGGTGACAATCATTTTATTGTCTCTAATCAACCTACGATTTAGTGACAACAAAAAATTGTCACAAAATATGTAAGGTATTAAATAGCGACGACTTAGAATTTGTAGTTGAATAATTCAACTAATTGCTACAAAAAAAATTCAATTTGGGTACGATTGTTCATAATTAGAGAATTTCATAAATGGTCCGTCAACTATTAAAGTAGGTCTAAAATAGTCCTATAACTATAGATTTATCATATTTAGTCCTTTAACTATTCAAAATATTATCATGTTTGGTCTCTTAATTATATACTTACCATTTTTAGTCCCTTGACTATGCATTTACTAGTTTTAGTCCTTTAAGTATTCAAAAATTTATCATGTTTGGTCTCTTGACTATTTTTATACAAATAGAACTCATGTCTATGTGAAATTACGTCTTTAACCCATTTTTCAGTTGTTTCTCTTTCCCACTACTTTTTCTTCAAATTACTCTGAAGAAAAGAACCTTACCTCAATGATTCAAAACAAATTTCACGGTAAAAGAA
>JAJOOS010080276.1:0-24855 GCA_029582725.1 Solanum chiquidenum | reverse complement strand
GACTTAGGTAAGTTCTAGTTATGTTTCTAGGCTTAAACTGACTAAAATCTCATGATTTAGGGTCTAAACGACGTATCTTAGGGGTTAAACGAAATAGGTAAAGACCAAAAGACCCCTGACTTAATTGCTGTTGGAGTGATCGACGGATTGGACTGACAGGCCGTCAATCAATCGACGGTCCGTCGATAGAGTCTGCCCGACAGGGCTTCACTTAAACGAGTATAACTTTTCACTCGGAGGTCAGATTTTAGCAAACTCGGTGGCGTTGGAAAGAGGATTCAATTATCTGTCATATCATAGTTAATGGGACTCATAATTCTTTTTGTGCTAAAAGTTATGACCATCTGAAGTTGACCCATCAAAAATTTTCAGCTAACTGGCTGCTGACTCTCATCTACGGTCAGACCTATGGACCGTAGATCGATTGACGGTCCGTGCTGGTCAACCGTCAATCGGGACTGAAGCTGAGCTTTAGGGGCATCGATCCACGGACACGAACTACGGTTCGTGACCTGACCTACGAACCGTAAGTTCGGCCGTGAGTCAACACTTTGCCAAATTTTCTAACCGAGTTCTGGGGAATTTTTCTATCACGAACCACGGACCTGCAAGACGGACCGTGAGTCCATCTACAGTCTGTGGATGGTGTCCGTGAGTGCCACCTGTAACACCAGAAATCTGAAATCTCTATTTTCGGATACGGGGTGTTATAGATATGACACTTGGGCCTAACTCAACCCTAAAAGCTAGTCCACAAGGGGAGGTTTGCCAAAGTCCATATAAGGAGACCAGATTCCCATCCCTCTACCGATGTGGGACATCTTAATATTTTCTTTCTAGAGTTGTCAAGCTAGAGGTTCTGAATTTTATCTTACTTACGTACAGTGACATGCAGGTAGGGGTCGTGTCTCAACCATGTGATATGTGTTATGCTATTAGAGGTTTGTAGACTTATATTGTATGGAAGTATCTTGATTATGGACGTGTCGGCCTTTATGTTTAGTTGTTGACTCTGATTATGAACTCACCAGTGTTGTTATGTATCGGATGACATCCTTATTTGCCTTGTGATTAGTGAGTATCTTTAAGTTCAACCTTATTGGAATTGAGTTTATAAACACATATTGTTAAGATATTATCTTAGTAGATTGATATATTTGAAGGCCTTCTTGTCCTAAGACATACATCAGAAGATACACTCTATGTTTGGTACGCTCAGCCTTACAAGGTTTCGGTGCCAGTTTTGTCTATCCAGATTTTGATTGTGACAATCGGCCTTTGAAACTTATTGAGTACGCGTATTTTTTTCTTCATACTACTCCTAGTGCATCTTTTTGATGCAGATCCTAACACTAGAAAACCCAACTAATCTAGTTAGTCTAAGACTGTGTCCAGTCTAAAGCTTTTTACTTATTTTTGGAGCAAGAGCCTAGCTTCTTTTGTCTTATTTACTAGTCTTTTAGATATCCAACAATTTTGTTGTATTGAACATTTATAATTCTTTGTAGATGTTTTTGTACCGTGACACAATATTATGTGCATTTTTATTTATTATCATTGTTGGGTGAAAGATTAACTTATCTACGGGTGGGTTAGGATTAAAAATTTATAATTTATTTTCTTATGATTGCCGGATAAAAAGTTTCAATAAACAAGTAATTATTTGTCAATGGCATGTAGTGCCATATCATTAACTACTAATTGCTATCATGTTGACTACATTAATTACAATCTTCATTTAGTTTTAAATTCTTTGACCAATCATACCACTTCACATTAATTGAATCAGATGAAGTAATTTTCAATTAAATTTTGTAATTCTCAGAAGTTAATGACTAATATTGCAATGCAAAATTATGATTTATTAGAATTGCGAGAAGTAAATAATATATATAAACAACTTCAATCAAGAAAGTTAATTTTCATTCACCAAATTCAACTAAAGTCTAACATATATAAACAACTTGAAATAAAAAATCTAACACCAAATTCAACAAAAGTCAATTACTACTGAATTATCTATATCTTGTCTTATATGAATTTAGTTACTACCCAGATAAGAACGAAATTATGACACATTAAATTGCACAATATATAATATAAAATTTTTTATGCTATAAGTTATTTTATATGTGCAACGTTTTTTTTACTAAAACCCCTCAAATAGTTTTTTACTTTGTTCAACCAAATTTCAGATTTACAATTTACAAAGGTTGTTAATAATAGTTTTTTTTATATAGACGATTTGATTATATATATGTAAGTATATATCATACCCCGATCTTAATTAATTAGTTTTTTTTACTACTTTTCTCTAAGAATTTGTTTGTCTAGGGTTGATATTCATCAAGCTCATCAAATTGAATCTGTAATAAAAAAATATTTCCCATCTTCAATATTTTAATCTAAATATTCATTTCTTGTGTCAATATCATGAATTCCCCGGATTGCTCCATTTGCTTGGAGGTTGTTACGAACAATAATAGTAGGTCCATTGCCAAGTTGAAGTGTGGACACATTTTTCACCTAGGTATGCAACTTAAATATTAATTTTTAGCTATGTCGAGTAGCTAAAATATAAATTGGTATGTTCCATTTGTGTATTAATTCATTACTAGATCTACTTTTATTGGACACGTATTTATAAAACTTGTTCATCATATTCATAAGAACTTTATTTAGATTTTAATTAAAGTCTTATGAACTATTCTGGGAATTTTCTCACCCATAATTTTTTTGTTAAAGTGGACTTAGTATATCTCTTTCTCCTCTTCTCCATTTAAACCCTTTTCAGATTCAGAATAATATTTTCTAGGAGTAACTTTTGAAATTCTCTTAGAGAAGAAAAAAGTATAATTAATCTGCAATTAAATTTAAGAAGTTTTGATCTGAAAATATTTAAAAGAATGTGTTTCAAACAAACACTTTCAGAATTTTTAAAAATAAATGCTTAGATCAAGTTTTGTTAGTATAACCAATAATCGATATGAATCAAATTTGTTATGATTGGGATGGATCTCCTTGCCCCCCTCCATGTTGGGTGATAGGAAGAGAACAAAAAAAGAAACAACAAAAGATTAAATTGTACCTATTGTATGAAAGACTTGTACAAATATACTTAAACCATAACTACTGTGGGTATCGACCCGGCCCACACCCCTTATATTCTTGGTTATGTAGATGTTTCACATTTTACCCCACAAGTCAAGAAATGTAATGGCTTGTTTATCATTTATCTATGTTTATTCTGTTAACCTATAAGGTGTTATCGTACTTTTCCTACTCAAATTTTTCTATGAGAGTAAAAAACTTTGGGCAAATAAATTGCTCCACTTGAAATTGTATTTGTATGTGTGCATATATTTAATTATATTTTTTTTTTTTTTGCAGATTGTATAGAGTCAGAATTCAATGTTGGGGGCTTAATGCGTTGCCCCAACTGCCGAGATATAGATGATGGAAATTGGTTATTTCTAGAAGGTGAGCAATCATATGCACAATACTATGAGGAGGAAGATGAAACAATGCTGGTAAATTAAACGATTATTTAATATTTATCACTCACACCCTTTATATGTTGAATAATCTTGTTTAGTTTTTTTTCTTTTTATTTTGGTAGAAAAAGAGATAATACATTTATATAGATTTATATGCATCAGTATATGATAATGACAACTTACTGCTAGTACTATTCTTTCTAGTATTATTCAGAGACAGAATGGTAATACATAATAGGTACTACAATAATTTGTAGATGCTTTTTAGAGTTCCTTATGTAGTTTAATAATTCACATAAATGTCTCTCTTTTTCATTTACTGAAATTATTTTATGAAATGATATAGATTAATTGTATTTTATGTATTTATTATCTTAGAACTTCTATAAGGAGTGGGAGGAGGGTGTAGAAAGGGGAAAACACTTTCTAAAATGTGAATAATGTACTAATTAGATGCTCGTATTTTTTTTATTGTAAATCTTGGGTGTTTATGACAAAAATCCTAATGCACAAGGATAGTAGTCACAAAAATTACACAAACAACAAGTTATAATGATGACTAATTGCAAGAATTTTTTAATCACTATGACTAAACATCCTTGCGATATTTTAAATAGTTTGCAATCTATGTTTGAGTTTACCTATATATGGACTTCTCATAATTAACTTCTATAATTATTAAAGAATGAAAAAAAAAATAGAGATCTGGGATGCTCTAAATCATGCATGTCTGTTATGTACTTAGTATTGTTTCATATATTTATTTACTTCTTGATTTCTTTTTTATATTTACCTATTTATTTTGGAAATAATGCTTTTTGCAATTCACTCATAAACAATTACTTTTAAAATTTCTTTGTCCATTGAACATATGTTAACAACCTGAACCAATGGAGATGTATTTCGATCCAGCCGTTGAAGTGGAAGCTAATATTCCCGAGACTATATGGTAAACTAGCTAACAATCATAATCTATGACATATTTTTCTCATTTAATTTCAAGTGCTCATAATTTTTTTCATACACATTCAAGGTTAAATAGTTTACCTACGACACACTTCTTGGTTAATTAAGAAAATGAATTGTCATGTGATTGAATTGTATTCTATAAATTTTGTTAAAACTGAAGTTACTATAATATCTAACTAATTATTAAATATCTATAGAGTTTTATTCTTCTGTAGACATACTTTAATTTTTTCATAATAGAAATAACTCAAGTAAATAGTTTATTACATATTACTTTCCATGCTATCCCATAATAAGATTCCAGCGTACATGTTACTCCTAATATTGGAATCATCATCTGCCCATTTTAGAATAACCTATGAACTACAACTATTGTCTGCTTTTTGGATAAATAAGAAAGTTTAGTCAACCTTATATTTTATAGTCCAAACTATGTCTTGGATGCCTTTGTCATTAAAAATATGTAAATACTACTAGAGCTTCTAGAGTCGGATTCTGAGAAGGACTAAGACATAGTATTTGGAATGTAATATGTGAAGCATGAGGAAGGCGTGAAAGTGAGACTTGGATACTCAAGTTATTACCAAGAGAGATAGATCTAACTGTTTGGGTCTCTAATCTAAGGAAATGGGGAGATCGACGATGATGTCTCACATATCGTATTGATGCGGCATGGATGAGGTGGAGGGTTATATTCGGCGTCTTGTGTGACAAAATAGTACCACCAAAACTTAAAAGTATGTTTAATATAGTGGTGGTTAAACGAGCTTTGTGATATGAGGTGAAGTGTTGACCAGTTAACACCTAGATTCATAAGATGCAAGTAGCGAAAGTAAGGATGTTAAGATGGATGTGTGGAAATATATATAAGGATTGATACAATTAGGAATAAGGATATCTAGGACGTAGTGGGAGTGGCCTCCATGATGGAAAATATGAGGGATGGAGACTAAGATGGTTTTGGACACGTGAAGAGGAGAGGTGCAGATGCCCTAGTAAGGAGGTATGAGAGGTTGGATATAGTAGGGTCAATGAGAGAGACATGTAGGCCAAAGAAGTATTGAGGAGAGGTGATTAGGCAGGATATGACACATCTTCAGGTTACTGAGGACATCACCTTAGATATAAGCGTATGCAGGTCGCAAATAAGGGTAAAAGGTTAGAATGTAGTTGTAGAGTTGTCTTATTACTAGCCTATTCATGTCTTTGGTTGAGTGGAAGTACAGAGCTCCGTGTAAGTCTTAGTATTAGCATATTCATGCAGTCTTTGGCTATATATAGGTATTTGATTTTATCTGTGGTTTACTGTGCTTAGGTGACCTCACCTTGTTTTTTATTGTTAAGGTTTCTTGCATATATGATCCGCCACTACAAAAGAATTAATGATCTTTAATGACAATAGTTTAGTTGCTACTAAATATATTTTTTTAAAGGCAAATACTAGTCAAAGTTATATCTTAGCACTCTTTGTAAGTGCTGCTAAATCCTATAGCGACAATGAATCTAATGACAATTAGCTAATGTCGGTAAAGGATTTAACACTCTTTGTTAATGTGCACAGTTATTGCCGCTAAAATTGTGTTTATTGTTATTGCTTTGCTATTAGGTGTTATATTTTTCCTTTAATCACTTCTTTAATTTGCTTGAGCCAAGGGTTTTTCAGAAATAGCATCTCTACCTCGGTTATAAATACAACTATAGTATTATTGCTTTACACTAATGACAAACCAATTATGCTTTATCAAGTTACTTAAAAGATTAATTTGAGTTAAATTAATGTAGTAAAGGATGAATCAGTTATGAACTTCCCTTCAAAAGTCTTTGTATGGATGGTTGTGCACCACAATGCCCACCTACAGAAGGTTGCAAAAATCATGGCTGCACAAATTCTCTCATAGTACTTCTTCCTTTCCATCCATAAATCTCCAATCAGTAGCCTATTTTGAACGTTGTTACGAATGCTCCTGCATTTATTGTAATGATGCATAACATTGAATAGAGTTCATGTTTTCTACCAAAACAAACCCTTTCAACTATAGTAATGCTTCTTCTATTTTTGAGTTTGTTTTACTTTTTCCGGTAGAGTAGAGTGTATTATTTTGCTAATTAGTTATTTAATATACCATATATATATTACTAGGCCTATTGAAGCTGCAAATGGAGGGCCAATGTACGTCGAGGATGAACCTAATATCGAGCTTACTCTGACTTTAAGAAATGGACCACCGCTTTCACCATCAAGAAATGTCCCACCCCTGCGGCAAAATGAGCAGGCTGCAACTGGTATTAATCTTGAGCTTTCTCTGGCAACAAGATATGTACCAGTGCCACGACCAAATATTGATCTGGCTGCAGGTACTAATCTTGAGCTTTCTCTGGCAATTAGTAACTCAACTTATGGGATTGGGGAGCAGTCTTCTTCGTCCCAAATCTGTCTGGAAGACATGATAAACATGGATGATCCTAATGAAGAACATGATGATGAAACCTTTCTCCCCAATATGATTCAATTCCTGTATGAAATAGAGGAAAATATCAACTACTCAAGATGCTCTTTCAGGGTAAATATACCTGAGTAGTCCAATATTTTTAAAAAAACAAAGAAGAAGAAACTGCTCTTCCTGTGAAATCCAAATAAAGTACCATGGTCATGTGGTACTAATCAAGGCTTGTTGCAAACTATTTTATTTTAGGGTTTGTGTTTTGACATTATTGCTAAACTCTTGTTTTGACCTTTGATTAAACCATTTATGGGTTTATTATAACATCCAAATTCAATTGCTTTGTTTATCGATCTGCTAGTCTTTTTTAAAATTATTATTATTATAATCAAACCACTCCCAAGGTATCTTCTTAGGTGGTACGGGGGGTTTGGCATGACCCCTCCCATATGTGGATTATGTAACGACCCGAGCCTACATCCTGAACGTGGCCGGCACCCGAGAATCATTGTTGATCCCCAAGCGAACCCTTATCCAGGCTTACTACAAGCGGAAAACTAACTCAAGTATACATAAGCATCAAATTGAAAGAAACGTTTAAAAACAGTTTATCGAATCACAAAACTTTGTTGACTATACTGAGTATAAAATATAAGTTTAAACAAAACATCTCAAAACTGAAAGACACTCCAAAAATGTCTATCTATGAAGCCTCTATTGTATATAGACTAGTGTCGGGACAAGACCCACGACTATTCAAATTTTTACTAATACTAACAACTCATAAAAATGGAGTCCAACGCAAACAAGGAGGGCTTACTCAAAAAGTGGCGAGGACACGAAGTGATCTCAACAGACTCTTGAGGATCCTAAGAACCTTTAATTTGTGCATCATTAAAAGATTCAAGTCGAATGAAATAAATATATTTAATGAACGAGTATGTAATATAGTTGAATAACATTTTAGTGAATGAAAGAACTGTAGTAGATATAGATATATACTAAGCTGGATGTAAAGAAGTAAGGAAATGAAATCATTAAAACTTTGCAAAGATACTTACTCATTTCTGAACTCGATATGTTAAGTGATATAATAAAAATACACTTTTAACTATATTTTGGAGATTCTCTAACTGACAACCATCACTATGAGCTACGTGATGATAGAGCGTCTCGCCCACACTGCCAGAACTGTCCTATACCTTGCCGAGGTATAGAACACCTCAACTAAGTGGATCCACTAAGCTATGCTCAAAACAAATAAGGAGTCATCTGAAAAGTATGATCTTTTATTCATGTTGGTGTACATGGTTTATGATGACTTTGAGTTGTATGAACTCATCCCCATATCAGTGTTCAATACTACTCCCAATAATATACATACTCATGCTCAAATGTATAAAACATACTTTTTATCTAGTTTGAGATAATTGCTAAAACTATCCTCTTAAAAGAGGTAATGTCACGCCCCGAGCTAGCCCCGAGACGCGGACACGGGACCTAAGATCACAAGTGACCCCAAGCTAACCCTGCTAGCATGACATGAGCATACTAAGGATAACAGTAATTGATGCGGAAGCTTAAATATCATGAAAACAAAAATGACGGGGAATACCCATTCTAAAATTGAAAATATCAAATCTGAGGGTTTAATACAAGAGAAATATCAAACTAAAATACTAAGCTGAATATAACTATGTCTGATAATGGCCTCTAACTGACTAAAAGAATTGGGACACGCCCCTGGTAAATCTAGCAAAACTGAAACTAAAAGACTGAAATACTGAAGTAAATAACATGACTATTGTCCTCGGATAATGAGGACTTACCACTGATGCTGCTGAGCTAGAGATCAGGAACCGATCTAAGCGTGATCCAGAAGCTGAGAACCTGAAGCTACATCACGAGAAGATGTAGCGCAGAGTATGCGTCAGTACTTGAGAGGTACTGAGCATACAAGATAGAGTAAATCTGAAATAGCATATAACTGAACAAGCAATAAAGCAAGGATATAAACTGAATATGATATATACTGAATGTTTAATTAACTGAATGCAAAGATCATTTTTATAACGTCCTGAAACTTAGTACTGACTATACTGAAATGTGGTCAATGCAATAGAGTCTAACTGAACTATGGGAGCTACTAATAACTGACAGAAAACCACATGAGCTAAATGTGCAGTCAGATGTATACGCTCCATCGAAAAGAACCAAATCCCCTGGCCAAAGGTGTAGAGGCAAGCTGGCGTGATCACTAAAATAATGCCCACAGAGGGGACTTACAACCTACGTGGCTTGTAGTTCTGGGACTATATGGGTAACTGATCCTTGTCCAACTCGGTATTATGGTACTCCCAATATGGGTAACCTACGTTGCTGATGCCTTGAGCAGGTTGTCCATGGGTAGTACTGCCCATGTCGAGGAAGAAAAGAGAGAGAGTTAGCGAAATATGTGCATAGACTTGCACTCTTAGGAGTCCAACTTATGGATTCCACAAAAGAAGGAATAGTGGTGACGAATGGGGCTGAATCATCACTAGTGTCAGAAGTGAAAGAAAAGCAAGACCAAGATCCCATTTTGCTTAAATTGAAGGCAAATGTTCATAAGGAAAAAGTATTAGCTTTTGAACAAGGGGGAGATGGTGTATTAAGATATCAAGGAAGGTTGTGCGTACCTCTGGTGGATGGACTTCAAGAGAGGATTATGGAGGAAGCTCATAGCTCTAGATATTCCATTCATTCGGGTTCCACAAAGATGTATCATTACTTGAGAGAAGTTTATTGGTGGAATAGCATGAAGAAGGGCATTGCAGAATTTGTTGCTAAGTGTCCAACGGCCCGGTGGTTTGGCTCAGAATATAGAACTTCTGAAATGGAAGTGGGAGATGATCAATATGAATTTCATCATAGGGTTACCAAGGTCTCGCAGACAACATTATTCTATTTGGGTGATTTTCGACCGAATGACAAAATCAGTCCACTTTCTGCCGGTAAAGACTACTCATTCAGCATAAGATTTTGCCAGGTTATATATTCAGGAGGTGGTAAGACTTCATGGGTCCCAGTCTCCATTATTTTAGATAGAGGTGCATAATTTACTGCACCGTTTTGGAAATCTTTTCAGAAAGGTTTGGGTTTGAAGGTGAATTTAAGTACTGCCTTTCATTCTCACACAGATGGGAAAACAGAGCGCACTATTTCAGACTTTAGAAGATATGTTGAGGGCTTGTGTGATTGATTTCAAAGGGAATTGGGATGATCACCTACCTCTCATTGAGTTTGCTTACAAAAACAATTAGCACTTTAGCATTCAGATGGCTCCATATGAAGCTCTTTATGGGAGAAGATGCAGATCTCCTATTGGATGGTTCGAAGTTGGTGAACCAGGGTTGATAGGACCATATTTAGTTCATTAAGCTATAGAGAAGGTGAAAGTGATTCAAGAGAGGTTGAAAATGGCACAGAGTCGTCAGAAATCCTACACTGATGTTAGGAGAAGAGAGTTGGAGTTTGAAGTAGATGATTGGGTGTATCAAAAAGTTTCACCCATGAAGGGTGTTATGAGGTTTGGTAAGAAGGGGAAGCTTAGTCCCCGATATATTGGATCTTATAGAATAGATAAGAGGATTGACAAAGTAGCATATGAGTTGAAACTACCACAGGGGTTAGCAGCGGTTCATTCGGTATTTCACATCTCCTTGTTGAAGAAGTGCATAGGTGATCCTTCATTGATCATACCAACTGAAAATATTGGGATCAAGGATAGCTTATCCTATGAGGAGATTCATGTTCAGACTCTAGATCGCCAAGTTCGCAAGTTGAGAACAAAGGAGGTAGCAACAGTCAAAGTCCTTTTGTTGAAGAAGCTAATTAGGAAGATGAATAGAACATGAAGAAGAGATATCCACATCTATTTGAATCCGGAGGAAATGCAGATCAAGGTACTAATTTTCATCTTAGTGCTCGTTAAATTATGAGTGAGCATGTTGTTTGTTTGCATTTGCTTGTTGGGTGTGTGAATTTGATGTTACACCCTAAGCCTAATAAGAGTAATCTCATTCAAGGATGAATGTTCCCAAGGGGGAGATATTGTAATATCTTACAACTAGAAAGAACTAGAAGGAAGTTTAAAATCCAGAAATAGTCATTTTTGGGAAGAAATTAAAAATATGGAAATTTGGTAAAGGTGTTAAAGTGAGTTTTTGGTCAACTTCAAATGGTCATAACTCCTAGATCTGGATGAGTTAGGTGTACTTCCAGATATGGTTGGAAAACTCGTGGAATAATCTTTCCAACGCCGCTGAGTTGCGCGATTCCGAGTTCGTATGAGTAAGTTAGGCCCTTTGGAAGTTGGGCTGTTGGATTAAGGAAATGTCCAATCCGGATTATTAAAGGGTAGTTTAGTCATTTCACTGCCCTACTGATTAAATCCATTTTTAGTAAGATAATTGGGGTCAAGACTGAGTTAGTGCGGTTTACGATTTTTGAAAATTAGAGTTAGGTTTTTTGTAGAAAGAACACAAGAGAAAGGAGAAGAAGAAAAGCAAGATTCGCCAAGAACGATCGATTTTGGTTGTGGATTCGCCAAGGAATTGATCCTACAAGGTATGTGAGTCTCTCATAGCGTTGGGTTCATTCATCCACGCGCCAAACATGTTTAGTTCAACGAAATTCGTCCTAAAAGAGTTTGAAAGTTGATGTTCTTGACATGTATTCTTGAATTTGAATGTTGTTCTTGAATTGGGATGAATTGAGGAGTTTCTGAGATCTTTACATTGAGTTTTAGGGTTGTATTGAGTTAGGTTCTTGAATACATATGTTGGGTATCGGGATCTAAAATGAATTTGAGTTCTATAATCGAGTTTAATCAATTTGAGGCTGGAAAACGAAAAAGTAAAAATTGAGAAGGTTCTGGCACGCAGGTCCGCGTCGCAGACTTGCTCCCCCAGTGAAGAAAAATTGTATCCATGTCACGGTTAGGATGTGGACTCCTCTGTCTCAAAAATTAATTTTGCAAGAATTTATTCAGAAACTTCTCCGCGACGCGAAATTTTTCGTAGATGGTGATTTCGTAACTTTTCTCAGGTTTAGCTATTCAAAGTCATTCCTAAACATCATGAGATCTTTCCAATCACAAATCTTAATCCTTGAATCCATAATTCAATTCAAGGATCAGTTAAGAGTCAAGTCAATAGCAGTTAAGGTCAAAGTCAAGAGAAGTCAAGAGTCAAGTTAAGATAAGTTCTTAAATTTTACAAATGTTTTAACTTTGTTTTAAGACTTAAGTTTTGAGTTCAGTAATGAAGTAACGTTGAAGTTATTTTCTTCAAAGAAGTACATGGGGACTATGTATTCCCAAAGAGATTTAAAAATGTTTTCACATTTTAATAAGAACGGAAACTGAGATTTCCAAAGAGCCTTCGGGCTAGTTTTCAGAAAAGAGTAATAGCTTTCTAAATGAAGCAAGAAGGGAAACTGAGATTTACAATATAGCCTTCGAGCTATGTTTTTTAGCACTAATCTCAAATCACAAATAAAAGTATGTTTTTAAAAACATAAAAAGCTTGTATATTTTTGGGAGTAGTATTGAGCACTGATATGGGGGAGAGTTCAGATAACTCACAGCCCCATAAACCATGTAGCCACCATGGGTAGAAAATAGTCATACTTTTTAGATGAACCCTTTTCACAATAGACTTGTGGATCCACTTAGTAGTTTAGGTCCTATACCGTTGGCCGGGTATAGGATGTACTGGCAGCGTGAGGTAGATCGTTGTATCATCACTATCACTCTTATGTGATGGTTGTCGTTTAGAGAAACTCCCACATAAGTTATTGTATTTTTATATACATCAGTTTATTGTATTTTTACATACATCTCAGAGTTATATGTATCTTTGCATACACACAGAGTTGACATCATGTTTTTAAACAATTTTTATTTATATTGCAATTGTTTAAATTGCTTTATATTCAAATGAGTTCAGTTATGTTGAGTTGAGTTGAGCTAGGTAAGTTTTTCAGTTTCTTTTAGATTCCTTTTCAAGCCTATGTTGTTTTAGCATTCCAACTCACATACTCGTACATTCAATGTACTGATGCCAGTTGGCCTGCATCGTCTTATGATGCAGGCACATGTAACTAGGATCGGCATTCCAGCGCACCGTTGATCCAGTGAGTAGTTCATAGTCAGTCGGTGAGCCTCTTTGCATTCCGTAGGATTTATTTTCATTTCTTTCTATTTTAGTCCATTAGGATGTTGTGGGGTTTGTCCCAACATCCATCTCAGTTAATTTAAAGGGTTCATAGACAGATATTCAGTTAGTTATTTCAGTTCTCTTTACTTTTCATTTCTTATGTTAAAGACTTGAGTTTACCTAAATGGCCAGTTGAATGTTCGTTTATAACATTCTAGTTTCTTGATAAATGTTTATGTGATGAGTTAAGTTTTCCGTTGAGTTAGTAAGCCAGGCCAAGGGTTCGTCTGGGGCCAGCAATGGTCTTCGAGTGCCAGTCCCGCCCAGGGTGTAGGCTCGGGGTGTCACATTCAAAAACTGAGGCACGAATATGTGAAGTACTGAAATATCTGACCTGGCATGTGTAATTCAAGAACTAAAGAACTGCATAGTTAGGGTTCTGAATTCCATGCAAGAAACCAAGTATGAACACGATAATCTGATTTGGAACATTAAATTAACTAATTCATGATAATCTGCTAAAGTTCTAGAACTCTAGGTCTAGTTAATAATAGGGAATCAAGAATCTGACTGAATTCTAGGGACCTAATGGGTGAAAGGAACCCACTATTGAAATCCCACATACCCGGTGACAAATTCCATAGAGAAATCCTTCGATATCAGGGCTGGAACAGGAGTAAACTTGTTGCATTCTTGAGCAAGGGTTCTTGACTTATTTCTCCTCTTAGCATTTTAACTTTCTAAGTTTTGATGAATGATTTGACTTAGGTAAGTTCTAGTTATGTTTCTAGGCTAGAACTAAACAAAACCACGTAGTTTAGGGTTAAAACGACATAGTTTAGGGGTCCAATGAAATAGGAAAAGACCAAAAGACCCCCAACTTAACTGTTGTCAGAGTGATTGACGGACGGCACCGACGGACCATCGATGGACGGACGGTCCATGCTGGTGAGCCATCAGTTGCGACTGGAGCTGGGTTCCTGGGGGCCTGATCCACAGACCAAGACCACGGACCGTGGCCAGGCCTACGGATCGTAGGTTCGGCCGTGGGTCAACACTTAGCCATTTTTCTTGGGGCTTTTGGGAGGAGGGTCACAGGTGCAAACTATGGACCTGCAGGACGTACCGTGGGTCCTCCTATGGTCCGTGGATGGTGCCCGTGAGTGCCACCTGCAACACCTAAAAACTGTAATCTTGTCTGTTCTAGTATACTGGGTGTTACAGGTAACTACTCTGAAATATCTCTGAACTCGTAAACTCGTTTAGAAATCAAAGTTTCTCATTTTTCAAAATAATACTCTCTTTCTTCATGTAAGAATGACACATTTGGGAAATACGTAGTTCCCTTATGCTCTTTCTCAAACTCCCCTTTACTTCCTCAAAAACTCAGTTTAAAACACAATCACTGGCTTTAAAAGATTGTCAAAATTTACAAATCAAAATAGAGTTTTGAAATATAGACATGAACGAATCAACTGAAGGATCTGGATAATAATATAGAAAACTAAATACTCAGAACTCAAGAACTCAAGAACTCAAGGACTCAAGAACTAAAGACTCAACGATATTACTTATCTCAAGAATACTCAATTCATAGGATTTATGCGGAAATATGGACATGAACGAATCAACTTAAGGACCTCAATAACAATATAGAAATTGAGTACTCATAGCAGAATAAAAGCTCTTAAAATTTTCTCTTAAACTAACTTAGTTTTGAATGAAAATTAAGACATGTGATTAGAACATGCAGGAACTCTCAAGAGGGAATGTAGCCTTTAGGAGCTAATGCAAAGAAGGGAAACATAGTCACAACTTAAAGGAACATGTGTCGGATGAAACACGAAAACATTTTCTCAGTGACTCCTGGTGTACTGTTGGGCGCGTCTCCCCGGCACTCCTGGCGTACTGGTAGTGCGCCGCCAGACTCGAAAGTACTGGGCCTGGATTTGGACGTACTACTGGCGCATCGCACCAGCACTCCTGGCGTATTAATGGCGCGCCACCCCAGCCCTTCTCCAGCGACTTAATGAATTGTTTTGGTAAAATTCAAGCTTCAAACTAGGTTAGAATTGGGGAATTTCTCCTAAACTCTTCTTGTTTCTCAAACCCCAAATGATTACAAGAGAATTTCATACAATCCTTTTAAGAAACACAACTCATTCTAAAGATCCTCAACCCAAGAAACTCATAACCTCCATTGTTAAAAAAATGAAACTATAATCAAGAACTACTCGAGAATATTTTAGATACAATGATTTCATGGATGATTTCATGGACGAATTAGATGAATGGAATGAGGACTAACAAGTTCAACAAAATGTTCTTGGCGAAAATCGATGGGATCTTGACGAACGCTCAAAACCTAGTTCTTTCTCCTCTTGAACTCTTATCTTATTCTTCAAGTGTTTAGGAATGACGAAGAATGGTTTAGCATCTTATTAGACCCTTAATTGAGTGATGAAAAACGTGAAAGGCCTAGTAGGAAAATGAAAAGACCAAAATATCCATTTCTAAAATGAATCAGATGCCTAAACTAAAGAGGCTTCACTCAAACCGGCATAACATTTTACTCAGAGCTCGAAATTAAGCAAATTTGGTGGGGTATGGAAGAGGATTCAAATACCTTCCATTTGGTAGGTTATAAGCCATCTAACTCTTTATGTGTTAAAAGATATGGTCATTTGAAGTTGACCCAAGTAAAATCTCATAGTGAAACACAATCGGAAAGAAAGCTTTCAACTCAACTTTGTGTTAGGCGATTCTAGTGACCTTAATTCATATCCAAAATCATTCCCACACTAAATAATTGACCTTAAAACCTAAGAACAATTAAGAGTCACTCGGTACAATATTACTCACAAATGAAGAATGGTTTGAGTCTTATCTTAGAAATTTTTAGTGTGTTACAATATCTCCCCTTGGGATCATTTGTCCTCGAATAATGGCTAATATAAGAATGGCACTCTTACTATCTTTCTGACTTTTAAACTTGCCTACAACATAGGCGGAACTAATTCCTTCTAAGAGTTTTGAACTTTCTATAGCACATAAGTCAAGAACAATATTATTTTGAACAAAGTCATGCTCTATCTGAAGTTATCTTACATGAAGCAAGGATATTTGGGCATGAAGTAAGAATATTTATACCATGCCTTGAGTGATATGACTGATAGTTTTGAAGTTTAAAAAAACTTCTGCACTATGCTCTTTTTTCTTCTCACCAGACCTCATTGGCTGCAACTCATAGCCCCCACAAGGGTATATGACTACTCTTACAAAGGTCTAAGTGAAACCGTATGCTCTTACTATATTCAAGCCTAACTAGAAATCACAAAGTAGTTAACATAAGGTGATATTCTAATCTAAATCACAGGATTTGGGTTTTATACTTTTATAGGGAATCTCATCCCAAAGAATACTTCTCCTTATAGCTGCCTTCAACCAATTTTGAGCCCATATCAAGAAACATCTAATGCATCATGCATTTGTCCACGTGTTAACAACAAAACATTCAAGTCCAGGACTATGACTACTCCATGGACTTCTACTAACCAATCCTTCTAAGAATTTCTCATTCTCTCATTATCTTTACCAACTGAAATTTCACACATTACTACCAGGAACCGACTAATTTCTCTCATTTAACTATTACTCATAGTAAAACACCGTCCTATTCATCCTCCATATTATAACTTTAGATGGAATATGAAGACCACCAGTACCATAATAAAAAACCATCAACCCTCTCTTTCTATCATAACTCAACTACTATCGATAACATCGCTATCAAAACTAAAAAAGATCACTAAAAGAGCCTAGGTCGAAAGATCATAAGTACGATTCATTCAAGATATCTGATATAAGAATATGCATGACGTAGCATTATATTGCTAGCCATTGAGAGTATATCATGAATTTGCAAAATTGAGAATACTATGAGATACAAGTGCTTATATGAATAGGCTCATATCATGAGGCTGATATCCATAACTTTCTGGAGTAAGATTGAGATCAATGGGCTAAAGTTTTTGCCCATCATTCTAGGAATTGAGCATAGATGTGAATCCACCTGAAGTGTATGAGCATAAGTCATAGACACAATTATGATATTAGGAACAACAACAAGATGTTGTAATGACTGAACTTTGAGGAATACTCTAGAGAATGAATGGATCGATGTATCACTTTAACTCTTTTTGAAGACATCATTATCTGATTCTCAACACTTGACTTGGTTTCTCATCTTATCATCTCCCCTTTAGGTCTAAAGCTCATACTTTAAAGCTATGAATCTATTATATCATCTCTAGACTAGTCTATATTTGTCTTACTATAATAATCGGGGCATGCTAATCCCATGTCTACAGAATTCTTCATGTGCAAATACTAAGATTCCTTCCAGGACTTCTTTCTAAGTTGCTTCTTTTAACTCTTCCTGCTTCTATAGAATACTTTCTATAATCGCTACCCGCACTTACCTATAAAGTCATTTAATCGAACTCTTAATAGTATGACTTCTTCTTTTTAGCCCACTAGTACTGTCCTTATAAGTTCATATCAATCTAACCAGAAGAAAACTTGAACTATATTTGAAAGGCTCATCATTGGCTATATATAGTCCCTTCGGCCAACTCTTAAGGGTAATAAATAATTCTTACATCAGTCTACCCCACATTGATAATCAAATATCCTATCTAGGCACATATAGAAAGTCATTAACTCAATTAGAACCTTTTCCAACTACATACGATCTCGGGTACACCCTTTAATGGTCTTGCTAATCTAATGACTTAGCCTCATTTCATTGCTCTCATATAAGAGTCATAATACCACACTTGTACCACTCACATTTATTGCAACTAACATCTTAATTTCTCACCTACTCTATGTCAAATATACCGATCTCATAACTAACATCTTCACCCTTATGTTGCCATCCCTTATATTTTTTTATCACGACACTCATCTCTAATTCAAGCTTAGTGTCTAGTACTAGACATGGGTAGCAACCACTTCTCATATACTACACTAACGTACAACTAGTAGATATAATCAATAAAACACAAGATTCCTAAAACATCATGCCACAAAAAGTCGATCCTTGCGTCATAATCTATCTAATTACAACTTATCAACATATTCTCTTTCACAACCTAAGTACAATTTACCATCTCACTATACATCATTCCCCAATTAGTTCTATAGCCTTCTAAATACCCTGGGACTCTGACTTCCAAAATTCATAAGCCTAGATTAGATCTAACACCTCATGAATACTCTGCTCTTCTATTCAACAACTATAGTAGGTCTTGTCTAACAGAATAACACATTGACATAAACTCATTTTTGGTTAAAGTGTACTCTAACTCATCATGACCTATAACTATTCCTCTATCTCCTATAATGAAATCCACACAAAATTATTATTCTTTAGCCTACACACAAAGGAAAACTCCTCATTAATGACTTACTAAGCACATGATTGCAACAATATACATTATTTCATCATTATCTCTTTGCCTTAGATTTCTATACCTCTAAATTTATTCTTCTAACTCTGGGCACTTCTATTACTAGAGGCTCATAATATCATAACTCATACTATCTTTCGGGTGATAATTACTACTCAAGCATTCTAGAACACACTCATCTCATTAGGGTCTCATTTTAATAAAATCTGGAGAAGAGAGTATTGGAGTACATCTCGCTTCTAGCTCGAATGCACGATTCATAAGAATAAGAGTGCGATCTTTCGAATATAAATACTTAAGCTTACTCACGGGCTTCTATCAAACCCCTCTACAGTCTCATGAATTTCTAAAGACATTACCTAAAAGTAACTCATCGATAAGGCTATGAGCTTTTTTATTTCAACCACCTTGAGTATGAGAGGTCATTTAATGGATTTGAGTAAACACACGAGTATGAATAAGTTTCGTATGACACAGTTTTATTGCACGATTTAGAGTATGAAAGATGGGAAACTTTTATCAAATGTCCGTAGTCCCTCATTTATAGAAGTGGGGCCCTCACAACCATAAATAAGATTCTACTGATATGGCTGGATAGACACCCTAGGACACTTGAACTTTGTACTCTGATATCAAGGATTTCACGACCTGAGCCTACACCCTGGACGTGGCCAACACTCGAGTTCAACTGTCTGAACTCATACCCATATCGGTGCTCAATACTACTCTCAATAATATATATACTCATTCTCAAATGTATAAAACATCCTCTTTCTCTAGTTTGAGATAATTTCTCAAACTATCCTCTTAAAAGAGGTAACTACTATAAAATATCTTTAAACTTATAAACTTATTTAGAAATCAAAGTTTCTCCTTTATCAAAATAATACTATTTTTCTTCATGTAAGAATGGAACATTTGGGAAAAACTTAGTTCCCTTATACTCTTTTTCAAAGTCCTCTTTACTTTCTCAAAACTCAGTTTAAAACACAATCACTGGCCTTAAAAGATTCTCAAAATTTATAACTCAAAATAGGGTTCATGCTGAAATATAGACATGAAGAAATCAACTTAAGGATCTAAATAACAATATAGAAAGCTCAATATTCAGAACTCAAGGACTCAGGAACTCAGAACTCAACGATACTACTCATCTCAAGAATACTCAATTTATAGGGTTCATGCGGAAATATGGACATGAACGAATCAACTCAAGGACTTCAATAACAATATAGAAACTCAGTACTATTAACTCAATAAAAGTTCTTGAACTTTTCTCTTAAACTCACTTTAGTTTTGAATGAAAATTAAGACATGTGATTAGAACATGCAGGAACTCTCAAGGGGGAATGGAGCCTTTTGGAGATAATGAAAATAAGTGAAACATAGACAAATCTTAAAGGAATATGCGCCGGATGAAACAAGAAAAAATTGGCTCAGCGACTCCTGGCATACTGCTGGCGCGTTGCCCTAACACTCATGTCGTACTGGTGGCGCACCGCGCCATGCCCCTAAGTACTGGGGCTAGATTTGGGTGTACTACTGGCGCGTCACCCCAGCACTCCTAGAGTACTGGTGGTGCGCCGCCCCTGCCCTTTTCCAACTACTTCGATGAATTCTTTTTGAAAAAAAATCAAGCTTCAAACGGGAAATTTCTCCTAAAACCTTCCTGTTTCTCAAAACCGACACAATTACAAGCGAATTTCATACAATCCTTTTAAGAAACAACTCATGCTAAAGATCCTCAACCCAAGAAGCTCATAACCTCCATTGTTAAAAAATGAAACTATAATCAAGAACTACTCAAGAATCATTTAGATACAACAATTTATTGGATGAAATTAGATATATAAAGTGAGGAAGAACAATTCCAACACTATGAGAAACCATACATACATGGCAAGAACAATGTTCTTGGTGAAAATCGATGGGATCTTGACGAACCCTCCAAACCTAGCTCTTTCTCCTCTTGAACTCTTCTCTTATTTTCTAAGTGTTTAGGAAAGACAAAAAATGGTTTAGCATCTGATTAGAACATTAATTGGGTGGGTAAAAAAGTGCTAGGCCTAGTGGGTAAAAGGAAACGATCAAAATACCCTTTTCTAAAATGAATCAGATGCCTTAACTAGAAAGGCTTCATTCAAATGGATATAACTTTTTACTTCGAGCTTGAAATTAAGCAAACTTGGCAATGTTGGAATGAGGACTCAAATACCTTAAATTTGGTAGGTCATGGGCCACCTAGCTCTTTGTGTGATAAAAAATATGGTCATTTGAAGTTGACCCAAGTAAATCTCATAGTGAAACTCAATTGGAAAGAAAGCTTTCAACTCAACTTTGTGCTATGGGATTCTAGTGACCTTAATTCATATCCAAAATCATTCCCAACACTAAATAATTTAACTTCACATCTATGAACAATTAAGAGTCCCTCAGTAAAATCTTATTCACAAATGAAGAATGGTTCAAGTCTTATCTTATAAATTTTCGGGATGTTACATATTAATCGAAAAACCTTCAAGTTTTGAGTTAATTTTTATCTAGGCTTAACATCAAAAAAATCATTTTCAAAGGGCCAAGAACATCCATGGGAAGGTCGCTTTCACTAAAGTAGGTTTTGTAACTTTGAAGAGCGCATGCATGCTTGGCTAGCACACCTTTCTCTTCGATGTTTTCTAGTCATTACATGCTAAATATTTATAGGTAATCTTATTAATATTTTTAGTAATTTACTCTTATAGTTATCCATAAAGGATTTGGAGCAGTAGTAGTACTAATAATACATTTGTCTAGATTAGTATGGGCTTTAGTCAGCCTAACAAAATAAGTACCCGCTATGTCTGCCTCTAGCTTTTTCAAGACAAACATCTGTGGAACTTCCAAGCAGTAAATATAGTTGGCCTGCGTTATATTAGTTCCATACTTTTCTAAAGCATATGCCACATTGTTTGCTTCGTGATACCTATGCTGAATTGGGGTCCCCCCCTTCTAGATTAGCACCCTCCAATCAGACAATATATTAGAGTAAGTTGGGTGTGGTCATTCTCGATAAGGGAAATTGTATCCTCACAGTCGATGTTGATTTCTAGTGGTGTCGAGTTGTTGTTCAATGCCAACTCCATTCCTTGTAGTAGTGCTGTCAATTTTGCTTTTAAGGAATTTGTAGCATAAAGGTTGCTCATATAGCCTAATACCCCTTCTCCCTTTATATTCCTAATTACTCCTCCTATTCCTCCTCTCCTCAGGTTACCCATTAATGAACGGTCCGTGTTTAGATTGAATCCTTTTGTTGGTGGTTCCCATTTTATGTTTGTGGTTTCTGGGGTAATGCTTATTTTCGAGGGTCCAGTTAGTGAAAGATATTCTCTGGAGTAAGTTATGGTCTTTGTAATGCTTATTTTTGTACTGATATTATTATGGTGGTTTTCATTTCTTGTCCTCCAAATGTTCCATATGAAGAAAGGATACGGTTCCTGCCAATTGAATGATGTTTTTCTGAGGGGAAAACTTAGTTCTTTGAGTCTAACTAGCCAATCGCCCCTCCATTATTTATAATATGATTTATTGCATATATAACTCCCAAGTCTAGCCACATTTTCCTAACTGTCTCACATTCTAGGAATATGTGGGTGATCGTTTCGAGAGTGTTGCATATATGGCATAGCTTACTAATTTCTATTCCAAAGTTGCTTAGACAGTCCGGTGTGAGGATTCTATTATGCTGTCACCGCCAAATGAAGTATTTTATTTTATTTGGGACTTTTAGTGATCAAATACATGTAAATTCAATTATTGGTTGAGGGGTTTCGACATTGTTTTTTATTAGAAAATGATATACAAAGCTTGTTGTTAGGACTCCGTTATGGCTAGGCCTTCAAGTGGCTTTGTCCTTTAGTGCTCTGTTTATATAGGTACATTGTAGGAGGGTTTTTTTAGCACTTTAGTTATCTCGAATGATATAGTTCCTCTTTCTTCCTGGACATACTTGGACAAGAATGTTCCAGTTTTGAGGTCTCACCCGTTTGTAGTAGTTCTCTCACTGTTATATTGTTAGGTAGCCATCGCTTGTGCCAGACATTCAATCCTACCACGAGGTTTTTCGATTGTCTACTACTATTAACCTTTTTTACAAACATTCCATACTACCAGGAGGTTTTTTCTACTATTAAACATTTCATTTTTAGAAACTGTTATGAAATATATCTTTAGTTTTATTAATTAATTTTGTATTACTTGCATCAAAATATGTTTATAAGGTTGTTACATTATAAATTTTGTTCAAAGTAAATTTTTTTAGAAAAGTTGTTCATTTGTCAAATTATAGGACAACATTAACTTATTTACTCCAACAATATTTTTTCATTTTTCTATTTTAGACGAAATTTATGTTTTATTATAGAAGTTAAATAAAAAAAATACTATGATTTTTAAAGAAGTATAAAAAGAGAAGATAAAAATTGATAATGCAATGATAGCACTCAATTTATCCTCAAGACAAGTAAGAGAATAAGCAGTCGTTAGCAATAAAAACCCCAACTAAGAGTCGGGGAAGAATCTCACAGGGACAAGTTAGTGCAAAGAATTCAATTAGAAAATTAGGAAAGTGACCTATCCATAAATACATGTTTGTACCTAAAATTCAATATTTTTATATAGTTATTTTCTTAAGCCCTCCGAATAGGGAAAATCTATGTCTTTAAAATTGTGTTGCTTAAATTACATACTTCATTTAGGATGACAAAATTTATTATGATAAGTAGTACCTTCAATCTTTCAGTTCCACATGTATATGATAATTTCAAATAAAACATTTAATATTTTAGTCTCAGATTTCAATTATTGAGCTATCCAGTATTATTAGTATTATGTGGTTTACCCGTATAATTAAGTTCGGAGTATTACTTAACACCAAGCAAACATATGGATGAAATCTCACCCGTCAGTTAAGACTGACACCTTTAGTAGCAATCCTTAAGTATCAGTACTACGTGAAAACGTAGGTTTTAAGGGTCACTCGTCAGACCAGGACTGACACCTCAGTCCTTTTGGGACATTAGCTTAGCAGATGCACAATAGATAATGTTTCTACCCTGGAAAAATGCAAAGCACCCTTCCAACTGGGATACAGGTTGAAATCCGTTTAGCTCAGATGGAGTATGTCCATTAATAGTATCTTCCACAATTCAGTCTCAAATATTTGATGACCTTGTATTTTAGTATACTCAGCACAATGGTGATTAGTTACATGCTTATAATTATTACTTGGTCATTGCTTCGACTAATTTATTTCAATTTTATATTCAGTTCAACATCTTAGATTTATCATGTTTAGCTTGTTAGATTATTGTGTCTATCTCATATATATTCAGTATATTCAAAGTACTACACACATACTCTTTTGCGCTATATTGTCTTATAATATAGATTCATACTCTCAGTATCCAACTCGCAAATAGTACGATTGTTGTATCGTCTCAACAACTGAGCTTGGTGAGTCCTCATCTTTCAAGGAAAAGAGCTATTGTTGTTTCATTATGTTAATCTTTCAGTTTCAGACAGTTAGAGTTAGTTGGAGGGTTGTCCCAATAGTAGAGGCTTTCAGACAGTTACACGGTAGTTTTAACTTTATGATTTATTCAAATGAATTCTATTTTGACTACTAAGTTGTGTTGGATTTATCTCAGTTTAGCTTCTGAATAAGTTATCTTCAGTTATTATTTGTATGAATCATGGTGTTATGCCAGACCATGGGTTAGCTTGGGTCACTTGTGGTTCTAAGTACCGTGTTACTACTACCGGATAGTCTCGATTCGTGACAAACTGAGTGTGTTTGAGAAATACTTTTTCTAAAAAAAAAATCAGTTAATTCATATTATTATTTTAGAAAAATAAACTTCATCAACATGAGAAAATTAACTTATCAAATGATAATAGGAAAAAATTTAAAACAAAGTAAAAAAAAAAGTTCTAGATATTTCTCCAAATGAAAACCGCTTAGAGCTCCAACACGAGGAATGAGGCAAACAAGATACCCATTTCACCATATAGGAAAACCTAGGGGTGGAAAAAACCTAGATAATCAGAGAGGAAACTATGCAAGTTTCCTAATCTAGTACATAGAAATGGATTTCTACCTTCCATGGAAAATTAGGTCAAATACACTTTGTATGGACTGATCTGATTGGACCAACCCTTTTAGTTTTTTGTTTTTGTTTTGGTGTGACTGTATTGTTGCCCTTGTGGCTACTATTAAAAAAACAAGGTTCATATGAAA
>JAJOOS010080273.1:0-20149 GCA_029582725.1 Solanum chiquidenum | reverse complement strand
TAATTCCATATTGAAACAAAAGAAGTTTGTTTGAAAATAACATAAAAAGTACTGTAAATTAAAGTAAAATAACAACTAAAAATATTTAAGAATCATATAAGAAATTTAGTTGACTTTCGTAAAAGTACCTACGTCACATAAAATGGAGCAGAAAGAATAATATATATTATTTGAAAATGATATAAGAAGTGCTATAAATCACAATAAATTAACAACTTCAAAATATATTTAACAAAATCACATACAAAAAATTATATAACTCTCCAAATTTCATCGGTGTCACATAAATTGAAACAAAGAACTACTCTCAATTTATGTGACTTACTTTCATTTTTAGTCAGTCCCAAAAGAATGTCACATTTCTATATTAAGTAACAATTTAACTATAAAATATTTATTTTACCCTTAATGAAATAATTTACAATCATACAAATTTATATAATTCATTTTGGACCACAAGTTTTAAAAGTCTTCATTTCTTTTTTAAACTCCGTAGCGAATCAAACTATCTCACATAAAATGAGACGAAGGAAATAATATATATTGGGCCCGCGCTGGTGCGGGAACCTAATATCTAGTATATATATATATGGTAATAATTCATAACTAACATTGTAATTTTAAGACCACACTTAAGTTAGAACTATCATATTATGATTTACCAAACTCAATCCTGTGATATTAAAAATGAAGTGTCATATTTTTCTTTATTTGTCTCTTTATTTGATTTTAACAAGTCATGTTCATAAATTAGGCCCAAGATTTCTTTTTCTTTACCGGAATATCAACGTCTCGGTATTATTCATTCATTAAAGACCTTGGAAATTTGAAGTTTTGTGATTTACGAATTCCCAAATTAAGTAAGGGTGTGCAGGAAAATATGGAAAATATTTCTTAAAAATAAGTGATTTTATTACTCGCATCCGTTTATTTTTACTTGTCACTGTATGACTTGACACATTTATTAAGAAACCAATTATTGATATAGACATTTTACAATACTATCCCTATTAAAGTATTAGGTCTTGGAAATTGATTTGTAGAATAAGTATTTAATGTTGAGGGTAAAATATGGAAAAAATAATTGTTTTCTCTTAATATGTCAAAAATGACAAGTAAAAATGAAAATCTATTTTAGGAATAAGTGACAAGTAAAAGTGAACGGAGGAAATACTTATTTTCTAGTATTTGGTTAGTAAGAAGAAAATATTGTCTCAAAAGCATTTTAGATATAATTTAGAAAAATATTATGAGATCGACTCCTATCCTGATCCTGATCTCGACCCTGTTTTGAGACCCGACGGGACCCCAACATCGACCCAAGACATGACACCCTGACTCGGGACCCGACCGTCAACCCTGACTCAAAACTTGATCATTGGCCTAAAATTGACCTAACCCTAACCAGAGACCCAAGCTCTCGACAACCCACTCTAGCCACGACTTGGGTCATGACGCCAATTTTGGACCTAACCTCGACCCTAATTTCAAACTGAAATCAAAGACCCGACCCCAAATTATGACCCGATCTTGACTCCTAGTTAGGGTCAGGGTTGAATCGAGTTCTGAGTCGGAGTCTAGGTGGTGGATGGAAGTTGGGTCCCAGATTGGAGTTGAGAGTTATATATGTGTGCAATAAGAGTTAATGAAACAAATTTACAGCAGGGTGCTTTTATACAACCAAGGTATTCTCCAATGCCAAAGTTGCGTGCCGCATCCGTGTCGGATTCATCAAAAATACACTAAATATGAAGAATCCGACATGCATTCGTTGACCTTTTTAAAAAGTTCCAGCAACATAGCTCCAATGCTCGTATATACAAAGTACCATCTATATGTACGATACTATTTTTTTTCATATACAAACACTATTAGATGACGAATATAGAAAGAAGAATTGGAAACTACATTGTTAGTTCAAGTAGTAGTACTTATTAATTTGTAAAAACGACTAAACCTTAATTCCAACTAATTAATTATAATTAAGTACTAGAAGGCAAAAAAATAAATAAGAGACGTGCAAATTTTTTTCTGCAACCAAAAAATTGACTATTAAATTTACACACATATATATATAGGGAGGAAAACAAGTGGCAAAGTAGGTGTATAGTCAAATGGAAGTGTTGATATATTAGAGATTCGTCATCGTAACAAAAGAAAATGGCATTTTGCAGAAAAAAGGGTAAAACTTTATTCCATGTTATGTTATGTTATGTTACGTTACGTTCATGCATCAGTTGCACAAGTCACCTTTGTCATTTATGAAATACAGCAAACATGCAAACCTATTAACACAACTATATGTCATTAAAGTTGTCCAGATGGGGAAAAAAATTCATTTCTTGGATAATCAAGGGAAGCTAGTAGAAAGAGAGAAACCGACTTCCACTCTATTGATAATTGAATTTTTGGGAATTAGAAGGAAAACTCGGTGAGTGTATGATCATTGGTCTGTAGACATTTTTCAGGATCATTAGCTTCCCACGAGGGGTATCAAATGGATGAGTTGAATTAAATTCATGTAGCAAAATAAGCTAAGTTGATGAATAAACAGGTCATGGACTCAAAAAAATTACATGAACTGAAACAAATTTGAACTAAAATCATAACTCAACTCACCTAGTACTTACAAAATTTTAATTAATTTCTTTTTTTGTCGTTCTATAAAAAAATTTAACTAGCTAATGCATAAAAAAGAAATTATTTATTATGACTATATATAAATATTGACAATATCTCATTGATTAATTTAAGCTACATATATCAGTCTCATTTCAGATGGATTGGATTGGACAAGTCAAAATATGTTGAACTAATAAATATACGGGTCACAAAGTTGATAAACAGAACATAAATCCTTTTGCTTTCCATAAATATTACACCATCTTTCATGTTATAGGCATTCATAGTTTGTTAACTTGTTAGGACTTCAAACAATTCACAATTTAGCGAAAACAAAGCCAGAAGAAACTATGAACTTCTAACAAGTTTCATGTCGAACTCGTAATTAAGAAAGTAGCAGTAGAAAGGACGCTAAACAAACCTGGAGGAAATTTACAGAGCAAAAACAACTTCTCATTTAAAAGTGAAGTTTGTGACCATCTCATCTAAAAACTTAAGCTGTTAGAGAGAACACACTTTTATTTATGTGATTATATTCTCAACACAAGTTGATAGTGCTAAGCATCATAGTCGAAAAGTAGAAACACGATTTCATCTTTTATATAGAGGCATTTACATGTGCAGGAAGCGATCTCATGGTAATTGGTAAAGTAGTTGGGTTGAGCAAAATAAATGTGAACATACGTTCAAATTTTTTGTTAGTTGCTTCTTTAAATTTTACACTCTTTGTAAAATTCCTGGATGTAGGCGACCCTAACATCCAAATGTGAAATAATTGAACTACTACTCTATGTATCAACTGCTTCATTAGAACACTTCCTTGTTAATGTTGATGGCACATTGCACATTAGATAGGTTAGTTAATGCACACAAAAGAGTATATAGCTAAGAAACCAAGGTCAATTCAAAATGTAAATGTAAGGAGCATGTGATATGGAGCTTCTGGAGGAACAATTCTTAGTCCTTGGCTTAACAGAGTTTGTCGAAGGGTTTCAATACAATTAAGTTCGTTCGATTCTTATATGCACTAATGAATAATCGAAAAATCAAACCCCCATTTCAAGATCAAATCAAAGAAGAAGTTTATAATTTATTTTCTCTTAAATATGAAAATTACATTTCCCTTATTTTTATGATCTAACTCTTCCATAGCAAAAAATGAGTTCCAAGAGGCAAGTACAAAGTTAAAACTTTTGGATTGATTCAAGTATCAATAAATTATAAAATCATTCTCTCCGATTTCAAACTTTAACCATTTTCGTAAATAAAAATTACTCCAGTATAAATAATAAATTCTACTTTAAAATAAACGGATAAAAGTTAGTAGTATTTTTAAAAGTGGCAACTTCTACTTGAAACTCATTTCGCCTTCCTAATCTTCCCGGTAGTAAGCAAAAGAAATTTATACAGTATCTTCACTGAAGTCGGCGATCAGCTGCAGCCGGCAGGTAATCTCCACCAAAATTCTCCGGCAGATCTGAAACTCTGTTTTCCGATGAATTGATGTACGATTACGCGTCATTTTATCTTCTGATTTGTGTTTCATTTTCAATTGATTTCTCGCATCTGTAAACTAGGGTTGTTAGTTTGATAATTAGGATGTTGATGGGTTAAATAATTGATCTATTGTTACAATTAGCTTACAGGTTTCGTGTTGTGATCCACCAGAACAAAAGTTTCAAATCACTCCGAGTGCGACCTCTAATCTCCGCCAGCCATGAATTCTCGAAGGTTTGTTTTCAATGATTTTTCATCTGATTCGTTATATTAGTCATGCTAGTAGCACATATTCAATCATTTGATGCCTTTTACTTATATCGAGATAGGATCATGTGAATTTTTTTTGGATTACCTTGATACTTTTGGTAAATGGGCCTGCATTGGGTGGATGTAGATACAGAGGATTCATATGTGATATCATCAACTCAACTAGTTTAAGATTGAGGTATAGTTGGTTGATTGATTGATATTGTTGGTAATCAGTATTGAAACAAACAAAGCTGGAGAAAATCATTTCTCCATTGATGAACATGGAAAGCTGAGATTCGAGATGAGAGAAAGAGGAGCAAACTGTGTGAATTGGGAAAAATGAAAAACTGAATTACTTCATGTTGATTACACTCTATATATACATCAATGTAAGAAAATTCTAGAAGCTTAGCTAACTAACTACTTGATGCACAATACCCAAGGCCCAACTAACTAACTAAACACATAACTAATCTGCCAGCTAGTCTAATTACAGTAGGATAATAATAATATTAACACCCCCCCCTCAAGTTGGACGTGGGAAGCTCACAAACAACTTGTGCAAAATATGGGAATGCTTGATATTTGGCAAGGCCTTGGTCAGGACATCTGCTAGTTGATCTCCAGTTGGAATGTAATGAAGTGCAATGAGACCTCCTTGCAGTTTATCTCTAACAAAATGGCAATCCACCTCTATGTGTTTTGTTCTCTCATGGAACACAGGGTTCCTGGCTATGTGGATGGCTGCCTGACTATCACAAAACACAGATATGGGCAAGGTACATGTCAAGTTGAGCTCTGTCAACAGCCTTTCCAGCCATACTATTTCGCCTACCACCTTTCTAATTGCCCTGTATTCTGCCTCTGCTGAGGATAGAGATATGGTTGTTTGCTTCTTAGACTTCCAGCTAATAGGACTATCTCCCATCAACACTACATAACCACTTACTGACTTTCTTGTATCAGGGCATGCAGCCCAATCTGAATCACAATATGCAGTTATTGAGCAGTCTGTGTTGTTGGACAAATATATACCCAAACAAGGATCATTTTTGAGGTATCTTAGAACATGGTATGCAGCCTTGAGGTGTGGTTCTCTGGGATTCTGAAGGAATTGGCTAAGATGTTGGACACTGAATGCTATGTCCATTCTTGTGTTAGTCAAAAAATTCAGTTTGCCTACCAACTTTCTGTAGTGTGTAGGATCCTTCAACAATAGGCCTTCACTTGCTTTGAGCTTGACTGTGGATTCAAGAGGTGATGTCACTGGTGTGTAGCTCGAACATTCAAATTCTTTCAGCAAATCTAAAGTGAACTTTCTTTGAGAAATTAAGACTCCACAATCCTTATATGATATTTCCAAACCAAGAAAGTATTGGAGTCTTCCTAAGTCTTTGATCTTGAATTTATCATGAAGGTAACCTTTTAGAGAAGTGATTTCTTCAATATCAGTACCTGTCAAGACAATATCATCAACATAGACAGCAACAAAAACCAAAGAACTCCCAATCTTTCTGTAGAATAGAGAGTAATCACTATCTGAATGAGAATAGCCCCTTGAACACAAAACTTGGGCCAGCTTGTCATACCATTGTCTGCTTGCCTGTTTCAGTCCATACAGGGACTTCTTAAGTTTGCAAACCAACCCTGTGTCATCTATCATGAGGCCTGGAGGTGTGTCCATGTACACCTCTTCATATAAGTCTCCATGAAGGAAAGCATTGTTCACATCTAGCTGGTATAAATTCCATCCCTTTTTAACAGCCATGCTGATTAAAATTCTGATTGTAGTCATCTTAACTACTGGAGAGAAAGTTTCATTATAGTCAATGCCAGCCTGTTGAGTATAACCCTTCACAACAAGTCTAGCTTTCAGCCTTTCTACTGTACCATCAGCCTTATGTTTGATCTTGTAAACCCACCTGCATCCAATTGCCTTTTTCCCTATGGGTAGTTTAACAAGATCCCAAGTGTTATTGTCATACAATGCTTCAAATTCTGATGTCATTGCTGCTTGCCAAGCAGGATCAAGTGATGCCTCCTCATATGAACATGGTTCAGTGTCATGAAGAAAACCTTTAACTATATGTTGATTGTCTTGATTGAAACTTGTGAGGGACAAATGGGATGAAGGAAAGGCAAGATTAGAAGATGGGGTTGGTGAAGGTAATGTGTAAGTATATTCTTTCAGGTAAGTAGGAATGTTGTGTGGTCTACTGGATCTCCTGAGGTTTACAGGTTGGACTGAAGGTTGAGTGATGGTGTCTGATGGGGAACAATTGTTTGGAATTTGGTTATGTGTTGGTGGTGAGACAGGAGCCAAAGAGTGGTCAGTGTCTAATACTGCTAAAGGTGTATGTGTAGGTGAATACTCAGGCAGATTATTGTTAGTGACAGTAAAGGTAATATCATCATCCAACACAGGTACTTTGTTAAAAATGTTATCAGTAGATTTTAACATGTTTGGATCAGTATGCAAGGTTCTTAATACAGTGCTAAAACTAGGATTAGATTCAGACAGAGCAAAAGGAAAAATATTTTCTTGAAATGTTACATCTCTGGAAACATGTATCCTTTTGGTGCACAGGTCTAGAACCTTATACCCTTTTGTGTTGCAAGGATAACCCACAAATATGTGGGGTGTGGATCTTGGATCAAATTTATCTTTATAAGTTTTCAGTGTAGGAAAACATAGGCATCCAAAAGACCTAAGGTGAGAGTAAGTGGGAGATATGTGATGTAGTATTTCAAAAGGTGTCTTGTTGTTCAACACTGAATTGGGAAGTCTATTAATCAAGTAAGTGGCTGTCAAAATACATTCTCCCCAGTATGTAGTGGGAAGTTTGGACTGGTATAAGAGTGCCCTAGCAACTTCTAGGAGATGCTTGTGTTTTCTTTCCACCACACCATTTGATGTGTAAGGACAAGTTCTTTGATGTATTATTCCTTTGGCTTGGAGATATGTGTTGGTTTCATTGTTGGTAAATTCTAAACCATTGTCTGTTCTTATTGATTTGACAGTGGTCTTGAACTGATTTTCCACAAGAGATATAAAAGACTTTATTATTTGAAGGGTGTTGCTTTTGCAGCTGAGAAGGTGAGTCCATGTTGATCTACTAAAGTCATCAACTATGGTTAAGAAGTACTTGTAATTGTTGTAAGTTGAAACATGATAAGGTCCCCAAAGGTCCATATGAAGAAGATCAAAAGGATTAGTGCTGGAAACAATGGATTTAGTTGGAAAAGGGAGTCTAGCTTGTCTAGCCATGGGGCATATAGTACATGTGAAAGGTTGCTTAGATGAGAAAGCAATGGGAATACTGGAAATATCCTTCATTTTTACAAAAGGGATATGTCCTAGCCTATTGTGCCACAAGTGATCAACACCATTTCCATGAGACATGACAGAATTAATCAAACTAGGCGCATTAGCAGTATGAACACAACTAGGAAGCACAGTATTATTACTCAAACATGTGGATTTTACAGATGTGGCATTACAAGAATTTACAGTAGAGGTGGCATGTGAAAGATTGCATGGATTACACTTAGAATAAAAAGTAACAGATGAAGTAGGAAAACAAGGTTTAGATGAACTAGATGTAACAGTGGAAACTGATCCAGTAGGAACATTGACAGAACTGGAAGTGTGACATCTTGAGCACAAGTAATATAGGCCATTTTGTGCCTTACCAATCTCCAGAGGGCTCTTCAGTGAAGGGTCCTGCATCAAACAAGAAGAGTTATTGAAACTGACCATTCCTTTTATGTGGGAGGCCAAACAGTGCACTGAGATTAAGTTGAATTTAAAACTGGGTACAAATAACACATTATACAAAGTCAGTGAAGGATTCAAACACACATTACCAATTTCTGTCACTTTCACTTTATAGCCATTTGGAAGGGTAATTAGGAAAGGATATGGTATGGGTTTGAGGTTGTTAAGGAGTGACTTGGTGAAGGTCATATGGTGTGTGGCTCCTGAGTCTATGATCCAAGAGTCAACATTAAGTTTCAGGCATTTACATGACAAATCACCAATATCAGAAATTGAAGAATAACAAGCTAGGATACCTGCAAAGTTAACAGCTCCACCATTTGGATTCTCATGCGTAGGATTACTGGTGTTGTTTCCTGCTTGGATTTGCATATGATCTAACAAGTTTACCAATTGATTGAATTGCTGATTAGTTAGAATTTGGCCTGACTGTTCATGCAATTTCCCTTTGCCTTTGCCTGTCTCAGGTGTCTTCTCACAACTATCTCCTATTAGTTCCTCTGAGAAACCATTAGCAATGGCTGCTGTGCCTGCATTCTTGCCCTTTGTGAACTTGAAATCCGGAGGAAAACCATGGAGCTTGTAACACTTGTCTTTGATGTGACCAGTCCTTTTACAATAGTCACAGAACAAGTTAGACTTATTTGGAGGCCTGTTGGTGCTCATAGTGTTCCTATAGGGTGTATAGTTAGTTCTAAAACTAGAACTAGTAGCTCCATTTACATGAAAAGAAGCTGAGTCCAGGTTGAATTTGCTGTGAGGTTTGACTTCCCTCTGTTTTTCTTCCTGGACAAGAATAGAAAATGTTTGAGCCATAGTAGGTAAAGGATTCATCATCAAAATGCTACCCCTCACAATGGTATACACTTCATTTAGACCCATTAGGAACTGAATGAGTCTCCTGTCGAGTTCAGCCTTGTGCATTTTTTATTTTCCACCACATATGCATAGGCATGAGCATTGTGAATTAGTGTCTAAAGTGTTGAGTTCTTCCCACAGTTTCCTGATCTTGGTGTAGTATCCAGTGATATCTAAATTTCCCTGACTGAGATCATTGATTTCTCGTTAAAGTTGATATAGTTTTGCCCCATTGGTTTGATCATACCTATCTTCCAATTCATCCCAAAGTTCCCTGGCATTATCAACATACTGTAGGCTATCTCTGAGGTCTTTGGACAGGGAATTTAAGATCCAGGAAGTCACCATATCATCACATCTTTCCCATTGAGCAAAATTAGGTGAATCTACACTTGGTTTCTGTATTTTACCATTTATGAAACCAGTTTTGTTCTTCACAGATAATCCTCGAAGAACAGCTCTCCTCCATGAACGATATCCAGATCCATCAAAAAGGACTGGAACAATTGAGGATCCTGCACTTTCAGAAGGATGAACGTAAAATGTACCGGTCAGATCTTGGACATCATGAGCTGGTAACTGATTGCCAGTAGAAGTCCCTTCCTGAGTACCAGTCGACTCCATGGTAGGTCTGAGATTGAGCTACTGAAACGAAAACGAAAAGAAAATGCAAATGAATTTGAAAACAGAGAAAAGAAACGATCGCGGAAGATGAAGAAAGCCTTATGGCTCTGATACCATATTGAAACAAACAAAGCTGGAGAAAATCATTTCTCCATTGATGAACATGGAAAGCTGAGATTCGAGATGAGAGAAAGAGGAGCAAACTGTGTGAATTGGGAAAATGAAAAACTGAATTACTTCATGTTGATTACACTCTATATATACATCAATGTAAGAAAATTCTAGAAGCTTAGCTAACTAACTACTTGATGCACAATACCCAAGGCCCAACTAACTAACTAAACACATAACTAATCTGCCAGCTAGTCTAATTACAGTAGGATAATAATAATATTAACAATCAGAATATTCACATGATAGTAGGATGTGTTTCTCCGTCCATTGTGGTTTTTTATAATACTTTAACAACAACAATAACTACTATATTCTCAATCCTAAGCAAGTGCGGGTTGGTTATACGAATCCTCATTGATCGTGTAGCTGAAATTTACCTCTTGTCAAACCAGTATTCGACACACATTGCCAGTGAACTAAATAGACCTGGTTTTATATCACTTAGGCCATAATGATATATGTTACACTCATCTTTTCTTTTTTCTTGTTCAAAGAAGATTTTCTGTGTTTTTCTGAAGTAGGGTCATGAATCTTGTCGGTTCTCTTTCATAATATCTTCCAACAGAGTCATTACTATTTTACACTAATTTATGTACTAAATGGACACTACTATTCTCTAAGATATATATATGGTTTCCTAGACTCGATGTCCGGTGTGCACTTTGGGCGTGACTAATGTGACTAATCCTCATGCCGGGAAGTCCCACTTTAGGGGTAAAGTGCTCCTTACCAAAGATGAACTCCTTCCTCTGCAAATACATATGAGCTAGTATTTAGACCTTGGAAAAAGTCTCAAAATGTGTAATTAGGTGGCGTAGAGTTGATTTTATCTTATTCGGGTACTATCAATGCTTTATTTGTGCTCACTATCATCCCTCCTACCTCAATTGTTAAGTCGTTTGTTTCTTAAAGCCCTCAGATTAAGTAGGACGGATATGGATTTTAAGTTGCTGTATTATTTGTGACTAAAATTTGCTCTTACTGTCTAATGAAAATATTATGACCAATGTCCTGTTTGTGCACTGGACATGAATGTTGCCCGTACCTGTTTCCTCCTTTTATGTGATATGAGATGTAAATATGGGCCTATAGGCTCGATCCAGCTTTGATGGTGAAATTTATCATTTCTGCCACAGCCATAGACTCTCATATTTGATATGGCCGGAGTAATTTGAAGTGGCTAGTAGAGAGACCCCCCCAAAAAGGAAACTGAAGTGAAAATTTTGTTTCTAGCCTTATCCATGCTAATCTACTGGGGTAAGGTTATTTCATAAGCAGGGCTGCTTTTTGTTCTTGTAATTGTAAAGAAACATTCTTATTTGCACCTATCTCTTCCTATAGTTGCTTAACAATCCTTGAATTTAGGGAACGTAGCAACAGAGCAACACTATTTGATGGTATTGAAGAAGGTGGTATAAGGGCTTCGTCATCATATGCTTCACATGAAATAGATGAACAAGAGAATGAGAAAGCAATGGACGGGCTGCAAGATAGAGTTAATCTGCTGAAAAGGGTAAGTCCTGCACACGTAGAAGCTATTAGCTTTATCCAGTTTAAATTTTATTTTTGTCTATGTTAACTGCCATGTGGAAAACCAATTATTTTGGTTGTCTACTTTGAACAGTAGACCACTCTTATGTCTTAAAGGGTAATTGAGGCTCCTTTGGGAAAGTTTTTTCTTAAGAAGTAGTAGACCGAGCCCAACCATTTGATCTCTGATGGGGTAAAATATAGACAATCTTCCTCAAAGTGAAGAATTAATTAAGTGTTTGAGTTCTTCTAAGTTTCTCAACCTAGTTTTTATTTTTTATTTTTTATTTTTTTATTATGATGTGAAGTCAGAAGTAGCTGGTTGTAGTAATCACGAATAAATATCAGTGGGAATCCGAATGATTTCTTCATCATTCTTATTGTCATGGATATTTAACTATCTATGGAGATATTGCATTAGGTTGGAAAAACTCTGGTCTCTTCAACTTAAGTATTGAGTTTCTTCTTAAGTTTCTTTCTCTTCTACATCATCACTGAATGTGTCATAGCTGTGTTGTTGACAATGAGCATCTTGAACTTTTGAAGATATTTAGACTTGTTCTGATGAAGCTTTATATCCAACAGTTATCAGGTGATATACATGAGGAAGTAGATACTCATAATAGGATGCTGGACAGAATGGTCAGCCCACTTCAATTATGTAACTTACCTCAAGTTTTTATATTTGTTGTATGCCTGAAAATTCGTGTGAGCTTTTCTTGTTTGGCTGTTCAGGGTAATGATATGGATTCTTCAAGGGGAGTTTTATCTGGCACAATGGATAAATTTAAGATGGTATGTAACCTTTATTCCAATTTCGCCCTAGCCTTAACGTGTAAGCTGAATCTAAAATTGTTTCCTTGCATTTTCCAGGTATTTGAGACTAAATCAAGCCAAAGAATGTTTACACTTGTAGCCTCATTTGTTGTCCTCTTTTTGGTGGTATACTATCTCACAAGGTAATTAGCATTGAAAATTGGGATGTGTAGTGATTTTGTTTGCAGAAGATGATGCTGTGTTTACTCAAAATTCTGCTTCCAACTCCTCAGTGTAAATTTTTTGTGTAAAGATATTTTTGATGCAATAGATACTTTTCAGTATTTCGAATGAAATATCAGTGCCTATATGAAAATATAAAAGATAAAATTAAAATGTTTGCACCAGCCGGGAATCGAACCCGGGTCTGTACCGTGGCAGGGTACTATTCTACCACTAGACCACTGGTGCTTGTTGTTTTTAAATTGTTTTTTAATGTATAATATGTGTGTGCATATAGAAAATTCTTGTAATTTTATGATATATGACACACTACTTATTAAGCCGACCCCTTGAGTTCTTGTTCTTCTATAGTTTAGGGTACTTTTGTTTCAGTTTTTTTAGTTGGTCATAGGTATGTCGGGGCGTTATCCTAGTCAAACAATTTATTCATTATATATTAGAGGCTTCATAGATTAAACGAGTTTAGTATATTCATAAATGTAAAGTTGGCAAAACTTTCTATTTTATTGGATATAACAGATTTTCTTTATATGAAAGCGTATGAATGAAGTTTCTTTCTTTCTTAAAAAAAAACTTTGCTTATGATATAAAATATTTGTCTCAGCTCAAACAAATTAAAACATGGAGTGTTGATTTCATCTAGACCTAGGATCAGGGAGTAACAATTACATATATTTAGAAGGAGATATGAGAAATATAATTTGTTTGTTAGTTAAGTCTCTTTATTTTTATTGAAAGGATACATAGGTTGCTAGTGTTTTTCCTTTGAAGATTGACTTCAACTATTATTTATTGTTTTGCTTATTAAAGGTTAGGTTGATGTACCCACTAATTATTTGTAAATTTTTGCTTATATATTACATGCTAGGGTCTAGGGGTCAAGTTAAATCTCTTATAGTATATACACAATATTAGATCACACAACTTATTGGTGATGAATTAATATATGATTTTTTTTTAGTCAATGTAACAATAAAGTACATTGGAATTACAAGAGCACTATTTTGGAACTATATAATTGTCACCCCAAGTAACAACCTGTATATTAATTCCTCTAGCGTGACATAAGACATGATCTATAGGATATACAATTAACCACATATTTTGTGATTATACTAGTAGGAGTATATGAGTACTACAGTTGCCAAATTCCACTAGTTTCCATACAATATAATTGTCCATAACATCATGTCCCATATTTTCCCCATATTATTGTTCAAATATCCAATTCAAGACTAACTTGGTAGAGTGAGAACAAGAATATTCATATTTTGAGGAACAATTAAATTATCTTAGTATATGCAATTGTCTCAAATTTCTTCATGACATAAATGAGACCCAACATTGATTTAGCGAATATTTCTTAAGATGTACGTAACAGTTTAACTTACATGCAATAAAAATTTAAAGAATTCTCTATACTATTAGGTGAAAGAATTTCTACCGATATATCTTTATAAAAAGTGAAATTTATATTCTTAAAATTTAATTGATACCAACACCGATTGATAGTTATTATAGATATATATATATAGGATGCCTTTATCCTTAATCAATCAGATGGATATATAAGAGCATTTTTTCATTTTGTTAAACGTACTTAATGCAAATTCAAATCAATCGAAACTTTAAAGTATTTATCAAGCACTATATGAGAAATAAAATAAGCTACCTGTTCCAACAGATAAGTATGTGAGTGTATAATTTCCTTTGCACTAACATTATAGATACTTTAACTCAATTTGATAGGATAATCAATTGCTTTTAAGTGATCAACATAGACCGTTTAATTAAAGACTTATCCTCTCTTTTTTCCTTTCTTTACAGAAGCAGATTAGAAAGCACATTAAAAGTAGCAATCAAAGGAAGGCTTCTTTGAAAAATTACCTTTCCTTCTTTACTCATAACTAGATAGAAGCTATGAAATCCCCCAATTGAGCAACAAATTAGATTTTATTTTTTAATTTTTTTTAAAAATTATTTGTGTCTACTATTTAGACAGAATACCTTCACCCATTTTACTAAAGAGATTGAAAGAAGTCTAAAGAACACAAGAAAGAGCACTAGAAAGGTATTAATTATGATGTAGTAAAAAACAAAAATATTTCTTTCGTTTCAATTGCTTTGTTTGATTTTGACTTGATAAAGTTTAAGAAAATAACAAAGACTTTTGATCTTGTAGTCATTGTGGAATGCACCAAAATATCTTAAATTTTGTAGTTTTAAACGTATCCCGTGAGTTGTTAGAATTAAAGAGTTGTCAAAAAGAAAAGATACATTCTTTTTTAAAATCAACTAAAAAGAAAACTAAGACAATCAAACTGAAATAGAGCGAGTACATCTTTTGTAGTGAAAAAATGAACGGGAGAATGGAGTATATCTAGCGGGTAAGCATTTCCAAGAGACGTTCCCTATATTTAACATCTTATACCATCTATATCTATATATATATATATATATATATGCACAAATTTTAATTAGTTGAATGCAGATGAAATGCACGAGTGAAACTACTTCACTCTTAATTAGAGGTTTCGGGTTTGATCTGTAGATATGAAAAAAAATCTTGTTAGAAGCATTATACCTGAATGGGCCTATAGTGCATGACTCAAATTTTGATAGGGCTCCAAAACGGACTCGGAACACCGAGTGAAAAAAGGAAAAAAAGAAGAAGCACAATGTAGCATTCTTGAATGTGAGAACATATGAAGCTAGCTAGCTAGCTAAATCCCTCTATATTAACGCTTGATTAGCCAACAAAAAAATGATTAGAAAAATACAAACCGCAAAAATTCAGAAATAACTTGACATATATCCAATGGAATTATGGAAAGAAATTGCAAAAACATAAATAGAATTCTTATTTATTAGTACGTAGTAAAAAATAGGGAACTGACGGATAATACACTACTACCTAGCTAATAAGCACACAAAACCCTAAATATATAGTTTGGGCAAATTTTCAGATAAACAAAAATATACTAGTAATTATTTTAGTACAGTATATATATACTACTTACCAATATCTGCATAATTTGCACCATTAATCATGAACAATTAGCACAATTAATTAAGGATCATGGCCTAATCGAAGCTCCAAATCCAAATCATCTTCTAATATCCCCTTATTCTTTTCCATATTTTCACCAAATTGCAATATACGCCAATCATCTCCGAACAAATTAAGACACTGCGGCCTAGTATCTTCGGATCCACTATCAGGCCCGTTCATCACGAGCGGGCCTGTAGTCGTCGTAGACGTATGTCCCGGAAAATATGTCAGGTAAGGCCCGTTGGTTTGACTTGGTTTGGTTATTCTGATTCTATCTTTTCTGTGAATATTCATGTGACCGCCTAAAGCTTGAGCAGTATTGAATCCTCTTTTGCAAAAAACACACTCATAAGATCGACCTATACCGTTTTCTTGATGTTTTGGTTGAAGCTCAACTTCTTCATGAGTTGACGAGTTCTTCATCATACTCGAATTTTCCTTAATTTGATTTGATCTGATTGATTGTTATTTAATCAATCAATAATGAGAATGAAATTAATGAGTAATTAGCGTATGAGGGAAGATGAGACAATTTATGGGCTTTCTATTTTGAAAATTGTGGGGGAGGGTTGGATAATAAATGTAGCTTTATTTGTTATTTCAATTTACAGGCCGGCTGTTTACATGTATCTTACTTTAAAAAAATTAAAACCTGCTTTTTTCGTTTATACTCTCTCCGTTTTTATTTTAAAAAATAGATGTTCTTTAATAATTGTCATTTCAGAAAATTAAAATATAAATAATAATATTATTTTTTCTATTTTATCTTTGAGAGTTATTAGCTATGAAAATACGATAGAGTGTGTGGCTGAAGGGAGGGGGTGGGGGGAGACTTTCCTAAACCAAACCTTTTTAATACTACAACTAGCTATGTTGGAAAAAAAACATATAAACCTCGTATTGTTGCTTCCTCATAAATTCCTCTGACATATCCCCAATTTAAATAAATATTTATTATACATACTCACAGCAAATCTAATAATATATATATATATATATATTATTTTCTCTTTTAAATCTATATTATGGACTTACCAATAGAACAAATAAATATTGTTTTATTATTACATAGTATATATGTTGAAAACTATTTACACTTAAGTGACTTTATAAATAAGATTTTCTATAGTTAAATAAATTCACAACATAGATTAAAAAGTGAAAGAAGATATATATAATATTAAAAACGTAAAAAATAATGAAGGATGAAATAAATGTTTTGATAAATAATTTATGATACTTAGGTTAAAAAAAATTACACAGCTAATAATTTAAATATAAAATTCAAAAAACTAAAATACTTTAAATGTATTTTTAACTGTTCACTCTTCTTTAATTATACAGAGCTGAGGAAAGACAAAGGATGCTTCCCCCATGACAGTGATAACGATAGGATGTAAAAATTAAAAATGATCCATCAACATTACAGTTTTTGTTGTTTCTTTTTGTCTGTTCATAAAACAATATTGAGTCGATTTTTTTTTCTTTAATTATAGTTATTAGGGCTTTAATTAAATTGACACACCGTCACTATCTCTGTGTCATCACAGTCTCCATCACCATGCAATTATATCACCCAATTTAATTAATTATTCTAAATTTTTTTTAATGAAAATTACTTCTTGTTTAACTATGTATATACTGGCTGCTTCTTAGAAACAAAAATAAAATGCCAAAGGTTTTGGTAATGATGATTCAAGCTATGATCTCAGATGCATCAAAATCAAGTCTGATTCCAATTAATATGCAACTATATATATATAGTAATTTAATTAAATCTATGTGGGCATGTGTTGTTGGAAAAATATAAAAGAAAATATATAGTAGACACTCGTGTATGTGAATTAACTATTTATACTAATTTATGAAATATGCAAATCTATCATATTTGACGTGCTTGAGTTTGGTAGGAAGAAAATGAATTTTTAGAAAAATAAGTGAATTTTTTTTTGTGTGTTAGATACGTAAGTAAAGAAAATTATCTTATGGGCCAATATTATGGGCAAATATTATGGGAGGCAATGACGGCGCCAGAAATTTTGTTGAGGGTGTTCAAACTTTAAAAAAGATATTTTTTTTAGCGAAGTGGGTGCACACATTATTATTTTTTACCGGTGAATGGGTGCATTAAAATTTAAAATTAAATTACATATCATCTAATTAAATCATACGAAATATAAATTATAAAACTATCAATGGTATAAATCAAAACTAATAGAGAAAAATCAAGAAAAACAATTTTTAGCTACTAGTTGAATACACTCCATCTAATTCATATTAAGTGAATTGTTGGGACTCTTTTTCGTAATTTAAAATAAGTTAATTTTTTTTATAGTTTAAGAGAATTGTTGAAACTTTTTCCTCATATTTACCTTTTTTTTAATGAGATTTTTAAGTATTTTACGTTTTCTAAAAAAATAATTTAGAAATAATCAAAAGAATAATAGTGGAAAGTGACTTTTAAGTTTATCTTTAAATGTAATTTCATAGGGTGGTGTTAATCTAACAAAACTTAATATAGATCGAAAATATAAAGAAACAATAAAATCTTAATTCTTAGGTTAATAAGATCATTGAATGAAGTGTAATTAAATAATAGAAGGCTAGAAATAGAAAGATACTGGACAAGCAGGAATCAAACCAGGGACCTTAGACTCTTAAATGAGCACGCTTATCGCTGGACCACATACCTTTATTGTGTTTAAGAGTGTTCATTTATTCATATATCCATATATTAAAGATTTTTTTTTTATCTATATACACGATCTAATTTTCCAACCAAGGGTGTTCGGCTGATCACCCTTCTCCAGCTATAGCTCCGCCCCTGATGAGAGGTGGGGTGGAGTATAGGGATGTCAGGTAGCGGAGATGGGGACTACAAGAATGGAGTGAAGATGAAATATGTTGGAGTGTGATGAGGATACAGTCAATATGAAATGTCAATACTTGTGTAACTTGTTTTCAAGATTCTTATTAAGATAGTTGTTTTTTTATTTTTTAAGAAACTTATTTTCTGAAAAGGTATTTTCCAAAAACATTGAACAATCAAACATAATTTTTTTTGAAAAATGTAATATGTTTTCCTTCCTACCAAACCCACAAGAAGACTTAGTAGTCTTGGTTGGGTACACAATATTTCTCCATTTTCTATATTTCTACTTCTCCTTTTCCATAGACTTGGTTGCATGAATATGACATTTATTTGTTATCTTAATTAAAAATAAATAAAAGCTTGTTATACAAAGAATATTTCATGGTCTTAATTAATCAGGTACTCATTTGAATATATGCTCCTATCTCAGACTCACTTGCAGGCCAGCTGATTTATTTATAAAGACACTTTTGTGTATATATTAGTATTAAAATACTAGGCAAGTGCCCCTTACATTATTCTAAAATTCATGACATTCTTTTTGGGTAATTGTATAAACTATAAAGTTTTATTGGAAAATCTGTTAATAGGACTCATTATCACAATTTCTACTTTAATTTGACCGAGTAATTCTGATTAGGGCTCTCATTTTAATCCTAATTACAAGGCAATTTAAAAAAATTGTACACCATAAAAGCTTAAAAACTTATGAGGTCATAGAGAATATATATTTTAAATTACTTAGGTATAATACATAAATATGCCCTTTAACTTGGCTTTAAATCACATTTAATTTATTCCCTTCAACTTTTGGTGTGCACAAGTAGACACTTAAATTTGTATAAAGTTGAACAAATAGGCACACGTGTCCTACATGTCATTTTTTATCCTAGGTGGCATCCTATGTGTATAATGACATGTAGGACTCATGTGTCTACTTGTTCTTCAACTTTATACAAGTTTAAGTGCCTACTTGTACATGCCCAAAGTTGAAGGACATAAACGTAAAATGAGGTCAAGTTAAAGGGTACATTTATGTATTATGCTTAATTACTTTGTGTTGCTTTTACACATATGTTTTCTATGGCCAAATGTGTAGGAAAATCTCTTTGATAATAAATGATAGTGAAACTTGAATTCAGGACCTCTGACTAATAATATGATATAATGTCGTATGAAATTGTGTGATTATTTCATCTAATATTATATAAATCACTAGAGAGAGCAACACTACAAGAAAATACACTTATTGCTACGAAAACTAAGCTATGAATTCAAAAATCGTATCTATTACCTAGTAATAGCCATAAAAATTCAAATTTCGTGGCAATATAAAAATTCGTCAAATTTCTTAGCCACGAATATAAAGTTTACAAAGCAAAATCCCTGTATTTGCTATGATTGCTAACAATCATGGCAATAATTATCTAAATAGCTACAAATTTATTGCTACAATAAAATTTTGTAGCTAATTATAACTTTTTTGCGACCCAATAAAAATAATTATAGCAATAGCAAATCTTTAGCCATAATAAGTTATTTGAAACAAAATATTGTGGCTAAGTAAATAATTTTGCTTCAAGTTATAAAAAGATGTGGCAATAGTTATATGATATAGCCATAGAATTTTTGCTATAGTAAAATTTCGTAGCTAATTACTATTTTTTTGCCACGAATTTTAATTTACCGTAGTAATAATAACCTATTAGCCACAATAAATTATTTGAAGAAATATTTGTAGCTAAATAAATAATTTAGCTTTAAGTTATAAAATATTTTGGAAATAATTAAACGAAATAAACATAGATTTTCTTCTATAATAAAAATTCATAGCTGATAATTAATTTTTGCCACAAGTTTGAATTTATCATAGTAATAATAACCTTTCAAC
>JAJOOS010080272.1:0-12390 GCA_029582725.1 Solanum chiquidenum | reverse complement strand
TGCAGAACTAGAAGCCCATCTTCTGCCAATGCGGACTCACAGCAAGTAAAGAATTCCTCTATGTAATCATGACCGACATGTTCTATCATCCCGCTGAAAATGAACTAGTACAATTGTAACACTGACTCGACATGTAGTGAGTAATACAATATGTCAAGATGTAGATGGAGAAAAGCTCACATTGATATAATCCTGTCATATTTGTCCTTATTTGGCATTTGACGATAGTCACATAGGAGTAAGGTGATTCGATCCTGTGAAAATATATCATGGAACTGAATTTTAATAGATCGATAACCCTAGCCTTAGAATTGGCTTGCAAGTGCTAAACAGATCATGTGGAATGCAGCATATAGTGAAGCATTTTAGTTAATTTTGCATCATAACTTCTCTACCCTGGCTTTTTAAGGAGCTCTCACAGTTCAAAAAGCAAGAATATCGATTGCCTCATCTTATAGCAATTATATTCATACAATCAGAAATACTGTAAGGCTATTATATTGTCCAAGATCCATATAAACATTATAATTAGTACTATACCTGAAGGCCTGCTTGTTCAACTTTCAACTGTGCATACTCCTGTTGCTGCTCCGAAAGAGTTATACCAGTATATTTACATCCAGTTTGCTTGACAACTTCCACCGCGAAACTTCCCCAACCAAATCCAATCTCTAAAATGTGATGTTTCTTGATAATTTTTGCCTAAATAGAACAGAAACAGAATTCAATTATGCCTGAAAGTTAGGAGAGTTTTTTACTTGGTTGATGAAATACCTTTTTAATTAGAACAGAAATCTTTCTCAGCTGTGCATCTTTCAGGTCTTCGTCTTCCCTCTATGAAGATTCGGAAAGAAGCTTAACATACGAAGAAAAAAGTGGCAAGCATTTAAAAAGTTTGGATATCTAACCTTGAAAATTGCGCATGAGTATGTCATTGTCTCATCCAGAAAGAGTGAAAAGAGTTCATTACTCTGGAAAAGAAAAAAATACAAGAAGGAAGTGATAAATCTACTGCAATTGGCAAAAGTATGTGCAGGATTAACTACTTTAATTTCACTAGCAATCTTTGAAATTCCCTACATTGGGTGATATAATATGCAAGTTGATTAATTACCAGGTCATAATGACGAGAGATATTCCGACGAGCCTGAGTCAGGGTGTTTCGATTTGAAACATGTCCAATGAAATATTTTGCAGATGACAGATCTAGTAATGGTGTCCACCAGTCTCTAGAGCCACACAAAATGATGACAAACTGTAACATATGAAAACAAGTTTGTGTTTCTTGATTTCAGGTCAGTAAACTATTTTACCTTTTAACAGATGCATTCAAATCTCTGTTGGCAACATATATCTGCAAAAGATATTAGGAAGCTAAGTACCGATAAATATCTATTTACAAAGATATCGAGCCATTCCCTCACCATGAAAAGATTAAGAAGACCTTCATTCTTATTAACAAAGGAGATATCCCCATGAATAAAAGCATCAGCAATCCCTATGTCAGCTCGAGTTGCAACCTGTAAGAGATTGGTTAAGTTTTCGATCACTTGTAGGGGCAAAGGAAATTTCAATTTACCTTCCAGTAGAACTGTGTATTATGAACTCTAAGAGAAACTTTGAGAGAACATTTCTTCTCTGTTCCTTGGAAGGTGAAAATTGTGCCTCCTTCTTCCAACAAGCTGCATATTATAACATATAAATAAAGTTATTAAAAGCTCAAAATTCTTCCGAGTAATATTCTGGCATTAGCATGAATGATAAAGCCAATTTTGAAGCTATGAATAATATAATAACAAAAGTTACATATGTGTATCCTGTTTGGGATTAAAGTAATACAAGGTGAAACTATCATCACTCACATTATGCATCCTGTTTGAATGAAACTTTTGAGAAATCTAGTAACGAGGAGGCGTGCTCCAGTTTCAGGCCAGGTTGGTACCATATGCTTGGGGTTATCCAGAATACAACAATTCCTTCTAAGCATGCCATCTGCAGCAGCCGCACCAGCCTGAGGAGGACAATCATCTATATAAGAACAAAAGCTGCAAAACACTCCAAATTTGTTTTTAGTTTGTTATTAACAGAAGTAGTATATACTACCTTAAGTCCATCCTCATGGAAGCCATAGCCTGAAATATTGCAGCAAATATACATCAATAAACAGTGAAGCACAAAGCGGAAAATCAAGTTTGTGCACTAAAGGGAAGTGGAAAGAAAACTAAAAAGTACATGAAGACAAGTTCTCTCTGCGAAAATAGCTCCCCTAAATATCGATTTCATCAAAATAGAAACGTAATTGGGATAAACAGATTCAAATTAAACTTATAAGCTGCAATATTACAGGACTAACAGTTAGAGAAACTGGTTCACTAAATTGAACAAAGTTGAAGAGTCCAACTGTAGACTATGCACAAAAGCAGGTTACAAGGGAACAGATATCTTGAAGCAACTCTCCATAAATAGAGATTCATACCTTGATATGCTCCACAAAACCATATTCCTCTCTTTCCTTGGATTTGATATAGCTCACATGAAGCTTTTGATGCAGCAACTGAGGGTACTGGATGACTGGTGGTCCACTTAAGCAACGTATGCTCTGGTGTGTGAGGAGGATCGAGGGTTACGAGATAAGGCAGCTTTGAATCACCAAGATTCTGTAAGTTTAGACAGTTGACAATTTTAGAGAAAAGAGTTCCAACTGAAAACATTATCTTCTACTTTCTATACAAGGTCCTAAATCACTGTATTCCATAACACACCTGGATTATATTGAGCCAATATGTCGCACATCCTCTATTATTCGTGGTTCCAAGAAAGTTACAAGCACACCATGTTGTTGGGTTGCGAGGCAGGAATGTTTTGTCATGATGAAGGAAAACGTCACTGTCACGGAGGAATGTAGAATTTTAGAGGCAGAATGGAGGCTAACTATATTAATCTTGGCCTCCAATACAAATTTCATATTAGCTCAGAAATCTAGCAGGTTGTAGAATCTAATTGAACTTCACCAAACCACAAAATAAAGCTCCTATGGTAACAGAAAATACAAATATATATACAACGTAAGAGATGTCGGGCTATAGATAAAAATTCAAAAAAGATAAAAAGTAGAATTAAATCCAAGGTATTCAAATATAGGAGTCGAAAGTACCTATAGACATACTGGAAAGCACCCAGTATTCTTGCTTCATCAAATGCTGCCTCTTTGCCTAACATTCTCAGAGAATCTGGAGCACGTACAGCGATTATGCATCCGTCATATACATCTGTGGCACCATCAATGCAATCTATGGTACAACCTGCAGGAAGGGCACTTTCATTTACAGTTAGAATCACAAGTAGTTTGTAGCGCACAGCGAACTCTTGCAAGAAGCCAAAAGATAAAATCAAGCTAGACCTTCTTCATTTGTTGTTACAGAATTTACTTCACAATTAGTTCTTATTTGGCAGCCTCTCTTTTCCAGCTCCTCCTTAACCTGCGTTTGATACTGCCATCGAATCACTCTCAAGGATGTACATGCTTAACTTAACAAATCACAGAAAATAGTAAGAACTTTGAAGTATCTATGAATGAAAAATCACCTTGTCTATATATGATTGCCATCTTACAGTGAGCAATTGGGGGAGACCAAAGAGCTACAAAGAAAGAAATAAAAGCACCCTTAGGCACAAGGGCAATAAGATGAGTAAAAGCTAAGCATTCCAATTCTGTATTTGCGTGCACCACATTTAACAATTGACTATAATCAGTGTGCTAGCTACTTGAACTGTAGCTAAGAGAAAAGAACCTGCAGAAGATGTTGGTCGTGGAAGAATGAAAGAATGTAATAAGCAGAAAAGCCCATTACTCGTTCCGAGGAGCAGGACCATATTGATGCACAGATTGGAATCTGTGAAACATATGTGTCAATTGCTTGTTGCAAGATTAATTTTTTGAATGAATAAAAAAGGACAAATTTATGCAAGTATCAAAATCAATAACAAGGACAAACTGCAGTGTCACACCAGATAAGCCTTCTGAAATAGCTCCGAATAGCCACGTGACTTAATAAATTGTCCTAATGTTTCATTGCGATCAATGTCAGGATTGTTGTCCAATTCTTCAAGGTGACTGCAATGCAGTGAGAAACGTAATCGTGATAAAATAAACTTCATTGAATAAACTTTATTTGAACACATAAATAAAGCAAGTGCCCAAAACAGAACAATTTAGTCCATTTCCATCTAATGCATGATCTTCAAATGAACAAAGAAAACTATACATTTCTAATGAGATGAGTAAATTAACAGAATACTCAAAAATTAACATATGTAATGAAATAAGTTATTGGTACCTTATGACATCCTGTTTGAATCTGATAATTTCTCTAATCATTTGCCAAAAATATGGATTCAGTGCATTCTTCTTCTGTGCAAACAAACTAGAGAATCCATTTCGAGTACCCCATTCATAACCACGGCCTTGGTCTAAGCTCACTGAGAATGACATATCAGAGATGTTCATATCAACTCCGAGCAACTCAAAAAATTCTATCAGGTTCGAATAAGTTTCCTGTAAAATCATATGAGAGTAACAATGTTACTTATTAAATATTTATTGGAGAGTAAAAATGTTAACTTCTAACATATTTAAAGTTATTTCGAGTTGGCTAAATATACATACACTCAATTAGTTTGATATGATTTAATCATTTAGTCACTCAAACTTTTTTCTTTCATACCAAACACACCCTCAATACACACCTTATATAACAAACATTTTTCGAAATATAAGTTGGAAAAGGGCCAAAATGATACCCTAACACATCGAAAATGACTTAAATTTGTTATCCTTCCATGCACACACTTAAGTTATGAGCACTTTAGCATTTATCAATAACGCACATTTAAGTATAAAAATAAATGCTTACAAGTTACAACTAATTAAATGATTTATAAGCTTACTCAAACACCCTCTGATTGTACTTACACCATTGAAGACCATAAATCCAAGGTCAAGATCGATGCCATTGACAGTAACGGTCTTAGCATGGCCGCCTAGATAATGTTCCTTCTCATAAACCACAACTTTGACACCAGATTTTGCCAATTCATATGCAGCAACTAGTCCACTTATCCCTGCTCCAACCACTGCTACTTTCATGTTGTTATAATATAAGCTTCAAAGCTACAAACAATTAAGAGTATGATGAAACATTGGTGTATTGAGTCACAAATTTATAATGGACAAGAAATGATGTGATAGAGTACCAGCATTAGCTATAATGTCACCTATGAATATCAACTTGTCCAAGTTCATAATTAAAACTTTTTTTTTTAAAACCCCTGGATAACCCCTAGCCGCTACAACCTTTATCTTTCGGGTGAGCACTGGATAAACCACTCACTGTGTAATAGCTTGCAAACCACACAGGAGATGTAAACCGCACTAGGCAACCCTATGCGACAATCAGAAGACATTGAGGGGGGATCGATCCCGGGTCGGATAACCACCCTCCAAACCAACCGATTCGTCCCAAAGGACTCATAATTAAAACTTGTGCGAGCTTCGCGTGACTACATAAAAAAATTAAGAAATTACAAAATAAGAATTCTTTCTATCTTTTGAAGAACAAACTATTCATATGTACAATACAACAAAATATATATGGTGGTAAAGTAAATGAAATAAAAAATCATATTTTGAAATAACAATATACTATATTACGTTGGACATATTATTTTTATATTTTGATTTCTTTTCTTGATTCTTTGTACAAATTCTTATTTGGTTACCAAAAATATGAAGAGTTCTTTCCCCTCTTTCTTCGTCCTCATAATTTTCAGCCTTTCTCCATCAACACTATTAAAACGAATCATTAATGGTAACTTTTTTTTTTCTTTTTAGAATATTCTAGACTAAATAATCTCATAAAAATATTATTCATAACTTATTAAGTCTTCTTCGTAACATAATTTTTTTTTTGGATAGGTGTTTTCATGGCTTCAGATTGTGTTTTCTCTTCTTAGTTCTTTCAACAGCAACACAAATTATTGAAAACAAATTTTGATCCATATTCCATTATATATGTCAGTTTAAATAATACTCAAAGTCGATGTATTAAAAATATTTGAACGTTATTTTAAAGAAATAAACTTTAGACCAGTAAAACGTGTTTAAAAAAGAAAAACAAGAAGACAAGATGAAAAATCATTAATCATCAAATATGAAAATATAATAATTAAATTAAGAAAAATACATATTTCTAAAAATAAGCCTATGATGTAATTTTCTTATTCACGACCAATTGTGAATGAATAATAGTTAATTTCTTTTGAGACTACCAATTGTTCGGCTTGCCTAACTTTTCATCCAAGGAAGGAAAATGCTCAAATATGCCATTGAACTTTTAAAAAAGGCTTATTTATGCCATCCGTTAAAAGTTTGGCTCATCTATGTCATTACCGTTTAACAAAAGGCTCATTCATGCCATTATTTTTTAACGGTGGTTTTGCAAAACCATTTTTTACATGTGGCCAATTATAATTCGGCCACGTGTAAAAAATGGTTTTGCAAAACTACCGTTAAAATGTTTGTTCATAATTTTGAATTTTTATTATACAAAAATAATAACGTGGCCGAATTATAATTGGCCACGTGTAAAAAATGGTTTTGCGAAACCACCGTTAAAATGTTTGTTCAGAATTTTAATTTTTTATTATAAAAAAATAATGATGTGACCGAATTATAATTGACCACGAATAAAAAATGGTTTTGCAAAACCACTGTTAAAATGTTTGTTCAGAATTTTGATTTTTTATTATAAAAATAATAATGACGTGGCCGAATTATAATTGGTCACGCGTAAAAAATGGATTTGTAAAACCACCGATAAAATATTTGTTCAGAATTTTAATTTTTATTATAAAAATAATAATGATGTGACCGAATTATAATTGGCCACGTGTAAAAAATGGTTTTGCAAAACCATCGTTAAAAAATAATAGCATGAATGAGCCTTCTCTTAAACGATAATGGCATAAATGAACCAAACTTTCAACGGATGACATAAATGAGCCTTTTCTGAAAGTTCGATGACATATTTGAGCTTTTTCCCTTCAATGAAAAGGCACAAGCAAAATAATAATAAAAAATACCAATTAATCCTACTCTTTTAATATTTGTATACATCTTCTTATCCACGACCAGTTGTGAATGAATAATAGTACTCCCTCCGTTTTATTTTATATGATGTATTTTGATTTGACATAAATTTTAAGAAAAATGGAAAGACTTTTAAAATTTGTGGTCCAAAATGAATGATAGAAACTTGTGTGGTTGTAAATTATTTCATTAAGGGTAAAAAAGATATTTTATAGGTAAATTGTTACTTAAAATATAAATATGTCATTCTTTTTGGGATTGACTAAAAAGGAAAGTAAGTCATATAAATTGGGACAGAGAGTAGTAATTTCTTTTGAGACTACCTATAGTACGGCTTGCCTAGCTTTACATTCAATGAAAAGGCACAAGCAAAATAATAATAAAAAAAGTGGTGAAATTAAAGACAGACAAATTATTTTATACGGGACCGACCTAAATATATATATATATATATTCCCTCCATTTTATTTATATGTTATTCTTATTAAAAATATATAATATTTAATATTTATTATTTTATAAAATTAATACATAAATAACACCTGGAAAGGACAAAAGAATCAGCTCAAAGAATGATGAAGAATGAAAAAAAAAAGGGATTAGAGATTTTTGGAAAGAGACAAGGATTAGCTAAGAGTAGGGTAGTTGTGCTTATTATTTTATTTGGATTGGGTCCACTTATGGATCATGTCTTGTTCTTTTTAGTTTTGTATAGATGCCTATTGATTTTAATAAAATGATTCTAGGATAAAAAATTTGCTTTAAAAATAAATAAATAATAAAGAAATATTTCATGTTTATTGATCAAATTAAATAATAAAAATAAATAAATTCATGTTCATTGATTAAAAACTTGAATTCAAAAGAACAGTAAATAATGATAGAATATATTTGCCCACGTGAACATAAAAAATAATACAAAATTATAAATAGTAATGTGTCCACGTGGGCACATATATACTTTTAAAATACACTATTAAATAGTTCAGGGGGTAAAAAATACGGTATTAAATAGTCTAGAGAGGTAATAGGTCCTCATGAAAGTTTAGTACCGCAACAACAAATTCGACCAAAGTTGGGATATTTTTCAGACTCTTATTCCTTAAGATTTATTATATGTGAATTGTGTTTAGTTTTACTTGAATAATTTCTTGTTTTTATTTATCTGCTTAAGCATATCAAGAAAAGAAAAAGAATACTTTTTTTACTTGTATACTTTAGCATATTAAGGATATCTTTTTAAAATATTAGATCTTTTTCACGAGTTAAGGTTACATTTTCTCTTCTTGATTTTATAGTTTCCCTTTTCTCTTTTTTATAAATAAATATAGACCATACATTTTCTAATTTTACCTTTCTCCTTCTTTATTTCTTTTTTTTCCCCCCTTCTTTTTCTCTTCTTTAAATTTTTCTACAACTAGTGGATGAACGAATGTATACCACTTCCTTTTATAAAATTTTGAAAAAGATAATCACTTTTGCAATTAATGACCTAAATTGCTAGCCAAGTAGTTTTATGTAATAATTGTGTAATTTTTTTTTATATTAACAAATTATTTTTTATTTATTGTAATAGGTAGCATGTTTTTTTAATTATAATAACATATGATGTGGTACCTTTTGCATCGTCATTGAAAAGAAGATATATACAAGACAAGATAAATCATTCAAAGTATTCTACGTGAAATAGTGGATCGCGCTTATGCTCCTTTAACTTTATAATTTTACTCATTAATATAATTGTCACATTATTATATGGTGATAATCTATTTAAAAATATATCTTTTTAGATATTATTATGACATGACAGCTTAAAAATTATTTAAGCTAAAGTCTGTACAAATCATAATTTTTTATTTGAAACGATTAAATAAGGCAATAAATTACTGATTTTTTTTTATTCTTTTTCCTTCTTTTAAGGTTTCGTAAAGTTCAACTGTCTTCGTCTTGTCAAAGACAAAAAGGTTGAAACCATTAACATAAAACCAAGTAATAAATATCAAATAATGTAAAAGGGAGTTAGCTCTATAAAATTAAACATAGAAATAATATATGTTATTCGAGAAAAAATCACATTCATTGACTAAATTGATGGCAATTAGATACCTTAAATTTAGTTAGTTAAAGTTTATTAATCACAACTAGTTATTTATATATAATCCGATGTACAAAATAATATATATAAAGTTACCAACAAGAATTGTGATGGAATTGGTAAGTATAATAAAATTTTCAATATTTTTTTAAAGAAATTAATAAAGAAAATCGAAGGATTTTAAGAAAATTATAGATGTTTTCCGGGGCAAAGATGTAAGCAAATCACAAAAACTGATTTTATTTTATTTTATTTTTATGAAAATCGAAGGACACTTGTGGGTATTTGAAATGCAAAATTGGAGTTGAATAGTACAAATAAAAATAACGAAAATATTTCAACAAAGAGTATGCATTGTCTAGTGGTGTTATCAAGTCCGCGGTCTTAGTAGAAAAATAATCATGGGCATCCGTCGATTTTCGACTTTAGTACTAAATCCTCATTATTTATCAGAGCTCTCAGGTTCAAACAATATGGAATATGAAATCACATTTGTCAAAAGACACTTTACTCTTTATATGAAATTTTTCAGTATAAATCCAAATTTAACTAGTCACACTCCAATACAGATATCAAACAATGATAAAAACCCTAAACTAAAAACAATATGGAATATGAAATCACATTTGTCAAAATAATTTCATATTCATTGATCAAATTAAAAAATAAAAATAAATAAATTCATGTTCATTGATTGAAAACTTGAATTCAAAAAACCAGTAAATAATGATAGAATAGTAAATTTACTTAGTTTCTTAATGCACGTGAAATCTAAAACAGTGACATATAAATAGGAACGGAGGGAGTATATCGTAATTATCTATTTGTATCATATAAATACAAAATTAAGATATACTCCCTCTGTTTCTTTTTATAAGTCATCCTTACTATAAATAGTTGGTCAATAATACTTGTCATTTCATAAAAATAATGCATAAATTATAAAATTCTTCCTATTTTACCCTTGTGAGTTATTAGCCTTGAAAATATATATTTGATCAACCTAGAAAAACAAAGTGAATAATTCATGTTCATTGGTCAAATTAATTAATCAAAATAAATTAGTTCATATTCATTGATTGAAAAGTTGACTTCAAAAAAAATTAAATAAGGGTAGAATAGTAAACTTACTTAATTTATTAATGCACATAAAATAAAAAATAGTAACATATAAAATAAAAACAGAGGAAGTATCGTGTTATATTGTATTAATGAATATAAAATTTGAATAAATTATATTATTTTTAACAGGCCATAGGAAAAGGAGTCTTTTTCCCAATCAATGAAATGAAAAGGAGTCTAGTAGAAAAGAAACTCAAAATTATGTAAAAAGTACTATGAATTATAATAATTAATAATTTAAATATTTTTAAAACATATATAAAATTTGTTGGGCTCTCGAAATTTTATGTATGCCACATAAATTGGGACAGAGAAAATAACATATATTATTTAAAATAACATGAAAATATTATAAATTACAACAATTAACAACTTCAAAAAAATTTAAGAATATATATATATAAATTGATTGATTTTTAAAATTCTATCTGTGCCACAAAAATTAAAACGAAAAAATAATTTATATTGGGCCCGTGCTGGCACGGGCTCGTGTAGCTAGTTATTTTATAATGGGTAAATCACATAAATATGCAATATTACAAAAATATTTATCATCTATGGCAATATAATTTTTCTAACTAAATATAACATTTTTTTAAAATTAAAAAATCGTACTGTTTATCTTCCTTCGCCTCTTTCTATGCCCTTTTTCTCTTCCTCCTCTTTTTTTTTAATTTTTCTTCTTCTTTGTCGTCTCTTTATGTGTCATTCTTTCTCTTCCTCTACTTTTTTTTTAATTCTTTTATTTTTTGAAATTTTCATTCAAATAATGTTTTTAAATCAATTTTTACCCTTATTTCACTATTTTTATCCAAAAACACGACGAGAAGAAGAATAGAAAAATAAAAAAATTGTACAATATCATGTTCTCAAATAGAAATTTTAAATCTTTATAATTATAAAAATAAGAGTTCACCATTGATGGTCATTATAAATATTCAAATTTTGAATTCATTATTTGAATTTTACGAATTTGTGTTTAGTTTTTTTTTTTTTTTATGACAAGGGAAACCCCAGCCGCTATCCTTTGGGTAAAACTCCCGCTCCTATGCAATAACTCACAAACCACATAGGAGAGGTAACTCGCATTAGGCAAACCTGGTTTGATGAGTTCGACGCAGAAGACAAACCTCTTGCTTTCGCTGGCAAGGAGTTTTGAACTTGAGACCTTAGTTTGGATATGTTGTTCCTACAAATAGTTGAAAATGTCGTTTGGAGTTTATATCCCAATTTTAAGAGGGTTTGGTTAACTTTATAATTGATTTTAGGAGAAATATTAGATTAAAACTCGAAAAAGGTGAAGTTTATGGAACGGTATTGCGATTGTATTAAAGTTGTATTAGATATGTTTCATAATTGTATTAAAATCACGAACAATATATTTATAATACATATTACAAACTTCACTCCTTTTTAGTGATATCAACCAAAATAATTTAAGTAACACACTTGTAATACATTTATAACATATGCACAATACATTTGTAATACATATTGCAAACATTACTCATGTTCTTAGTGATACAAACTAAAATAATTTGTAACACACATATAATACATGTTTTATTCATGAATAATACAAGTTTAATTCAGTCTATAGATTATTGTCTTGTCTTTCGTTAGTTTCATTTATTGTTAATTTTCTCTTCTAAATCAACTTTAATATTGTATAATTCATTTTTAATGCAAATTTAATTCATTTTGTAGTTTATTATTTGTTACTGTTAAATTACTTGTTTAATTCATTATTGATATAAGTTTAATTCACTTTATAGATCATTGTCTGGTGTTTCATTAGTTACATTTTTTATCCATGCTTAATTCAACTTTAATATTTGTGTATGCACTTTTAATACAAGTTAATTCATTTTGCAGTTTATTGGTTGATTTGTTATGATTAAATTACTTTTTTAATTCATTATTGATACAAGTTTTATTCAGTTTACAAATCACATAATGCTCTTTCGTTTGCTACATTTTGCATTCATGTTTAATTCGCTTCTAATTCAACTTTAATATGTGTGTA
>JAJOOS010080268.1:0-18477 GCA_029582725.1 Solanum chiquidenum | reverse complement strand
GACACGGGAGGCCTATATGTCCGAGGGACTAAAGGCGATAACTGGATCCTTGTAAATCCTATCAAAGGTGCCTTAGCGGTTAACATAGGTAGCTCATTGCAGATCATGAGCAACGATCGATACAAGAGTATCGAGCATTGTGCAACCGTTGATTCGAGTAGGGCTCGAATATCCATACCGTTATTTCTGAATCCTAATTTTGATAGTGTCATTGGTCCATTTCCACAAATGCTGGAAGATGGAGAAAAGCCTATGTACAAACATGTTTTGTTCTCTGATCATTGGAATTATTTCTTCGGTAAGAGGCCTTCTGGTAAAGCATCACTAGATTTTGTTAAAATTTGATGCTTTAATTTTCAAATTTCTTATTATTGTATTATTAATCCATTATTGTAATGACGAAAACAGTTATTTTATGTAACTTGTAATTTGGTGTGATTGTGTATGCTATTTTTTTCCCTTTATCTTGTCCTTCCTTATGATTTAATAATCATATGTTAATCCTTTTATCTTATTTTTTATTTATAATAACCTAATCTTATGCATTAATTATTAATCAAAAGTTTCGAATTTCAAATAAGTTTGTCTTTGGTCCCAAAACAGGTAATGGGTATAAGATGAGGAAAAAAGGTCAAATAATATTGACATCACCAACTTAGTATCTCAATTATTAACTAAAAATCTCGCAATTTTAAATGAATTCACCTTTAGCTTCAAAACATATATAGAGTATAGAATGAGAAAAACACTTGCTTAAATGACGCTCTCACAACTAAAGATCATGACGGATAGTAACTATTTCCATCATTAACTATAAGTTTGAAGTTCGAAATGTATTTGCTTTAACTCCTAAAATTGGTATCAAATATAGAATGGATAACGAAAACCCCCAATTTAAATGACACAATAATCACCAAAGATTATAATGGGGTAATCTCTCAACATCTCAAGTTTGGAATTAATTCTCTTTCCGCTCCAAAGTGAATATCGTATACATAATGAAAAAAAAATACCTACTTAAATAGCACTATCATCACCAAAGATCCATCATCAGAATTCTCGAGTTTGGAAATGAATTTGCTTTCAATGGGATATTTTCTATTTACATCCCCGTCACTTAGAAAGAGCGGCTAAACGATCAGACCAGACAGGCGCAGATAGCTTGACCGCCATTAAAACACAAGCCGGAGACGTATCAGCCTATAATCCCATCAATGTGATCCCCATTACGGATGGACAAATCTGTTTGGAAACAGAGCTCTTTTATCACGGAATTAAACCTAATATAAATATCAAATACAAGATGGATAACGAAAACCTCCCAACACTATAATCACCAAAGATTGTGATGAATAGTCTCTCAACTAGAAATCTCAAATTTGAAATTAATTTTATTCAACTTCAAAACGAGTACCGAACACGACCATAAACCAGATAGATATTTTCTCCCTTCTTCCCAGAAAAGTCTCAATTGCATATCATATTTGATATCTTCATGCAACAAAAATGTCAATTGCAGAAGTTTCTGAAGCATCAGATCTCATTGATTTTCTCGTCAACAAAGGAAATGGCGTAAAGGGTCTTTCTCAAATGGGTCTTGAAATTGTTCCTCAAAAATTCATTCAACCCCATGAAGAAAGGCTAGATTTTACCCAAATTACGTCCTCAGAATCAATACCCATTATCGATTTCTCAAATTTCAATGACCCAAAAGTTGCAGAATCGATCTGTGATGCAGCAGAGAAATGGGGTTTTTTTCAAATAGTGAATCATGGAATCCCAATTGAAGTTCTGGAAAATGTAATTGAAGCTGGGCATAAGTTCTTTGAATTGTCTGTTGAAGAAAGAAAGAAGTATTTGAAGGAGAATTGACCTACTCATACTGTGCAATTGAAGACCAGTTTTAGCCCTTTAGCTGAAAAGGTTTTGGAGTGGAAAGATTATCTTTTTCATATTTATGATTGTGATGATGATGAGAGCTCTAAGCTGTGGCCTGCTGTTTCCAAGTTAGTCTTTTTTTTTTTGGTAGTCGTTATCTTGTATGCAACTCAACTAATTTCACGAGTACCTCCTATCTCCTATCAGTATAATGCAGGGGTCGAGCTATAGTTCTGCTTACCGAGTTGGCACAACCACAAACTAGTAGCCTTTTCTAGAATACAGAGCTTATAAACTCGAAATTCTAGTTCCGCCTCTAAGAATAAGGATCGGATAATTCTGTCCATTAAGGCTAGAAAAAGGTGCAAGGGTGGATATATAGTTTATTGTATGGGATCGACAGAATCCAGTAGCTTTAACCTAGGCCCTGTATATATGTTGAGAAATTCACTAAATATGTCGTAAATGGGTTAGGGATTTGATGGCAAGAGAACTACTATCACATTTGGGGAGAATGTATTAAGTTACATTCAGTGATCTAAGGCCAAGCATAAACAAACATGTGCGCGAAAGCTAGCTCGGACACCACGGTTATAAAAAAATAAACATAAAGAAATATGCATTTGTTAGCTAAGTGGCTATATCTAGTTTTATACCTTTCTTTGCCACTGATGTTGTAGATTCTCCCCTGAATATTAGTATCTATTCAGACCATTTTCGAAGGGGAGCCAGCAAAGGTAAAATTGTCTTTGTGTGACCTATAGCCGTGGAAGCAACCACTAATGCTTGCATTAGGGTAAGTTGTCTACATTACACCCCTAAGGGTGCGGCCCTTCTCTAGGCACTGCTAACGCGGGATGCTTTGTGCACTGAACTGTCATTTTCTAGACCCATTTTCGTAGGAATCCATACTCGATACTGTAGATCCGCCCCTGAATAGGAACCCATACTCGATACTGTAGATCCACCCCTGAATATCAACATCTATGTAGACCATTTTTTGGACTAATTTCATATTTACTTCTACAGAAATCAGGTTTTGGAGTACATGAAGTGGGCTAAACCTATTATAGTAAAGCTTCTCGAGGTGTTGCTCGAGAAACTAAACGTTAAGCAGATTGATGAATCAATGAAATCTGTTGCTATGGGCACGTTGATCGTTAACCTCATTCACTACCCCGTGTGCCCAAACCCCGAGCTCACTGCTGGTGCTGGCCGTCATGCTGATGTTTCTTCGATCACCATGCTCCTACAAGACGATGTTGGTGGCCTTTACGTGCGAGAACCCAAAGGTGATGGCTGGATTCATGTGCCCCCAGTCAAAGGGGCTCTCGTGATCAATATCGGGGACGTCCTTCAAATCATGAGCAACGATAGGTACAAGAGCGTCGAGCATCGTGTGATTGTGAATGCCAGTAGAAACAGAGTGTCAGTGCCAATATTTGTGAATCCAGCACCTGATGCAGTTTTTGGTCCTTTGAAACAAGTGCTAGAAAATGGAGAGAAACCTTTGTATAAGCATGTTGTGTTTTCAGATTATTTCAATTATTTCTTCAGTAAAGGCCATGAAGGTAAGCAAACAATTGAATTTGCAAAACTATGACAAGTTTGCTGATTCAACACTCATTTCCATCTATGTATATGGAATATGGAACCTTTTGAATTAAAGTAGTAACAAGCCGAGTATTACAACTTTGGGGAGAAGCAAAGCTTCGTAGACAGCTTCACTTCCTCCAATCTACATAGTACATGGCTTAGTTTTTACTTTGTTATCATAGCTGTACACTATTCAAACTATTCCTCTTCTTTTTCGTTTTCAATATCCATTTTGGGACTTCAAACTAAGTGCTCCATATCATAATTATTTTCATTTCTTGAACTCGAACGTGAAACTTCTGATGATTAAGGATGGAGAAATCATATCCACTTCACCACAATCCTTGGCAGTTACACGAACTATTATTGCCAAATGCCAATACTAGCCCTTCCTCACCCCCGCAGTCCTGTCTCAGTATCGAGGTGGGGGTGGGGACGGGGCTACGAAACGATTATAACATTTTCAAAATGCCAAATAGAAAAAATGACAAAGCAAAATTTTGATATAATCATTGAAGCCTCTAAAGGAAATAAACAGTGGTCACTTTTTCATATCAAATGGAGTGTGTCGAGTTTTGATTATCAAATACTATGTAAATTCTACCAACAAATTCATCCTAACAACAAAAACTCAAAAACGCAAAAAACCTTAAAACCAAAACAAGAATGCCAAACAAAATTGACTTTGCTCTGTTTTGTTGCCATGGAGTACGTTGGACCGGCATATCATTGGCAGGCCAAAGCAACAAAAGTCGTATGGAGATCAGTGTTGCGTTGATCACACTGTAAGTTGCCGATAAAAGTATTACTGTTTCTCTTTCTTTGCTAAGGATTCTCCTTTATGTTCACTGCCTGATGAAACCACATAACCTGCTCCAACCTGTATCGAACGAGCAAAAATGAAGTAGACTGAAAACATGAAAGAAAAGGAAACAGACAGTAACCCTTTCTTCACCCCACTACGCTCGCCCCCACCCACAAAATTCTAAAACCAATAGTACCAAGCATCCCGAGTTCATGAAGTATAATGTAGACATCTGCCCTGTCGCAAGAATTGGTGGCTGATTCCAAGGGTCGAACCCATAACCTATAGGTCACAACTCACAAGGACAACTTTACCATTGCTCCAAGGCTCCCCTTCATTAATAACAAAAATACTAATACTAACACTAATAATATTGTTGGTATTTTTATTATACGAAAAAAAGAACCAGGTGAAAGGAAAAGCTAGATACCTGGCAATCTCTCAGTACAACACGTTCTTGGAGCTGTACATTACTGCAAACAACAGAACCTTGGATTGAACAACCATCTCCGATAGTAACATGGTCCATTATGACTGAGTTGACAACCTGCAAGGACAAGCCAGAAGGAAGCAAGTGACTTAATAACCAGCTAGGCAATGTATGTGGCAACTGGATTTTCTGAGGTGGTGTCATTGTTCGGTGAATGGAATGTAAGTACTAACTATTTCCCTTTCATCAGAGGTAAAGAATGAACCGTACCTTCACATTCGAGCCGATCCGACAATGTCGGCCAATGACGGACTTTTTCACACTGCATTTGTCACCCATTTGTGAACCTTCTCCTAGCATACAATGTGGTCCAACCTAAATCAGATTAATACCTCAGTCATGAAAACCAAAATCCAACAACTTGCACAATTTGTAACTATGTTTTTCGTAGCATTGACTTAGTATGAGTTAACCATAACAAAATATCTTACATTACCCATGAAAAAAACAATATTCAACAAAACAAATTAAAACCAAAAGGAAAGAATATGATGCAATATGAACTTCTTTATTTGGCACTTGGCAAGAAAATAAATAAGCAAAGATGACACAACATGCGCAACATAATATTCTGCATGTCACCAAAGAAAGATTGCAACTCACTGTAGTTTTTGAACCTAGCTCGGCTGTAGGATGAATGATATTGTTCTGAGGAGAGAAAGAATAGCCTGACAAGTGACTTGCATCACCTATGACCTAAATCATAGAGAAAGTAAACTAGTTCATAAGCAGACATGCACACACATCTGCTAGATATAAGCAAAAATACAAGGTTAAGCAGTAAATCTCACATCTCGATTTATGTCACTGAAGGCTTGAATAGAGTTCAAGCGAACACAGTAATTGCTCTTGCTGGCAATATGTACACAGCATTTGTGAGTTTTTCTCGGAGACAGAGCAGAACCATCAGGACCCAAAGCGTATAGCTCATGAAAACTTTGTGTAGAAGCATTGGTCAGCAGTTGTGACAGCATAATTGTACTATCAGAAACACCCTTAGAATTCCCATTCTCCTCTGCTAGCGCTCCATTTTGTGATAATTCAGATCTCTAATACAATTAAATCATCAACTCGTGGAGAATCTTAGATGGTAAGTAAACAAAGTTAACATGTGGCACGAAAAATCATGCATTGTACGAGACTTACTAACTGGCTCCTCACAAGATAAGGCAACACATCACGCCTCAAGCTCAGAAAAGTTTCTTTCTTATTCAGAACCTCTTGCAAAACGGTTCTACAGAGAAAAACGTGGAAATGACAACCATTTTCAAACAAACTCATTTTAGAGAACATTCAAGCATAAAGGATAAACACTATCAACTAAAAACCACTTGAAATAAAAAAGAAACATCTCGAACCTCTTGAAGGCATACATATGAGCATCCATTAGATCAGCACGAATCTCCATCTGCAGATCAAAGCAAAAGGATAAGATGGAGAAGGAGAACTCCACCAAAAATAACATAGAAGCTTGAATATTTGGATGTATCTGCACATGTGCACTGCTTTTTTAATGGTCTAATATCACTTTCTCACGTGAAAAAGGAAAAAGAAGAGAAATTTCTCACAGAGAGCAGCAAGTCCAGTATCTCACGTTGGTTAACAAGTAAAAATCAATAGTAGATATACATGTGATCGTATAAAAAAAACTTTATAACTCAGGGATTGGATATAGAAGAAATGAAAAAGAATAGATCATATTAAAATTCCAAAATATAACTACCAAGGCCAAGCTGAATTACAGATTGCAAGGATGAGATGAAACATCATCAAGCAAATCTATCAATCCTTCACTTATTTCCCTCTTGTCCCATTCAGTTCTCTAGTGAACAGGAATCAGACAATAGGAAAAGTACATGAGTAGAAGAAAAACATATCAGATAAAAAACTCATATCTTAGTGATTACCACTAGCAATGTGTCATACTGATTGGCATCATTTACCTGTCCTACTGCTCGGAGAATGCTCTTCTGGACACGAATATCTTTCTCAACTTCAGCTCCTAGAGGATATCAAAGATGCCAAATAAGGGAATAACACCAACTGAAGCATGAAGGATGTAAAAGCATATGCAGGGGTCTCACCAGCAGCTACATGCAACAGAAATTGTTTAGTGGGGTCCAGTCCTATAATGTTATGGCGTGCCGGTTTCTTGGCTTTGTCCTTTCCACCAGAGGAACCCGATTCTGATGGGCCACTGATAGGAGTAGAACAAAGCATTGCAGTCACTGCAGCATCATGCCGTCTATGAGCAGCTGCCACTGCCCCAGGAGGAATATCAGAAATAAGATCACCACTCACGACCTGCATAAGAATCAAAACTAATTAGCTCACTGACGCATGCTCCCTTGTTGAAAAGCTTTAGTAATTAGAATATCAACCAAAATATCTTTTCCAGTCAGGTGGCGATCAATGGCCCTAAGAGCTCCAGCTGTCCCGACATCCTCAGGTACTGCTGCAACCTGAAGACAAGGTAACAACAAAACAAGTCCTTTATAGCAACAATCGCAGTAAGTTAACAAGAGCAAATAAGTATAAGGATGAGCAGAAGATATATCATGTGAATTTTTTAATGGTAAAACTACTAGACATATCCTGCTTAAAACAGTCAAACGGGACAACTAAATATATATTTAAATGCAAATGTTTAAGAGCTTTAACATTAAGAAAGAGGAAACTCATAAAGACGATGTTAGGTCCAGCGAGAGAAAAGAAAAAGTTTATCAGTTCTCTAACAAGAAGTGCATGGGTCTTGCAGGAAATTGTAGGGCCTGCAAATATACATCTTCAAAACAACTGTAGCTCACTTTGGAAAATGGCAGATAACCAGTATACCATCATATAGATTTTCACACTCCAGCAAATGCAATAAGAAAAATTCTCAAAATTTGAAATTGCATTATTGGTCTCTTGTTAAAAAGTGAGAAGGGAAAATAAATTTCATGGAAAGGAACTATATGAAGTTCATATCTATAATGTCTAAATTGCAGTGGTTCTACACTTCCTTCAAGAAGTACCTAGGGCTCGAGCACATCATTTATCCCTTTCTTTTTATGAATTAAGACAGTATCTGCTCGGGCACCAGACAACTGTGTAAGTAATAAATATATATGTAGGAACCAGGAAATACATCATGGATTCAACCTCAACTCATAACCCAATTTTCTATAGTAGTTTTAAGCACAAAGGAGTGAGGCACTTACAAAAGATCTAGAAAAATAGTGCGAACCTGTTGTAGAGAGGTTAGAACACTCAGCAAAGATCAAATTAGCAAGACACACAAACAGCGAGCCAGGGAAACCTTTGTATTAAGAGGTGTCATATATAATATATATCTACAACATATTCTATTTTTTCAGATATATACACATATTTATTGAACTTTTCCGACGAAGCTGTCAGATGACACTCTTAGATATAAGTGTGTCCGCCCCTGCTCCACACCATACCCACACCCAAGTCCTGTCGGATCGACATGGGTGCAAAAAATGGATTTTGGACGATCCGAGCAGCATAGGCATTTACTAGCTTGCCAGTAACTTGGCATATTTGATGAAAACTGATATGAGCAAAGCTGGTTTCCTTGCTTCCCTATAGCGATAAGTCAATTGCAATGCTGCATAACCTATCAAAAACAGTAATGCTGCGTCTAGAGAGTATAGTTGGCAGACTAGCAAAGCAACTGCCGATCACTAGAAGCATGAATTTTCTCATGTACCAAAGCACTAATCTTTGTTGTTAAGTGTTTAGATGACCAAAAGACTTCTTGTCCTCTTGTATTAGTCTTGTTTTTCCCTTTTTATAAGAGAGAAATCCACAAGGGTCAATTGGCACATGGTTTGACACTCGGTAGATGATCAGTCCGCCCCTATATCCTTCTCTACTTTAAGATTGTTGTATTTGTCTCTTCTTCCCATCCATAAATTATAATATATCTATTTCCTATAAAATTCTTTCTCGTTGCTCTCTATGTTACATGTTTACAGTTTTTACTGTGTGCTTTGCTACACAATGCATACTTGCATAGTACAACTATATATCAATTAATCCATGAACTATGCCATAATTACAAATCAGTCAGAGTCGACTATATATGAATCATCTACATCAATTGAGCATATACAGAGTACAACTACATATCAATTAATCCATCAACTATGTCGTAATTACAAATTAGTCTGACTTTACTACGAATCTTCGCATCCATTGAGCTCTACTCAAGACCATTTCATTTCAATACAATTGTTTTCAATTAAGAATTCTTAAAATCACACTATGCACAATTCGATCTATAACCACACATAAAGGAGATGGACAACCTCGTCATTATATGTATCTCATAAAAAATGGCACAAAATTTTCAACTGGAATCATCAAAAACATTGTATATTAATTACTACGTTATTGTCAATAATCAAGACAATCGTTAAAAATATTATGTAGAATAGTCAAAGATTAATTGATTAGGTCATAATAACTTGGAATATTAAGAACTAGAAATCCACCTTATTTCATACAACTCAAAACTCCTACAGAAGGAGCTCTTCAGTATGTTGTTAACATCCAATACAGTAAGAGAAGGTATTGTTCATGTGAGAAGGTTCAGATAGCACACGTCAATGATAAAATAATAGGTCACTTAAGATGGTTTGTTCATGTCTTCACCTATCACAAGATGCACCGCCCGTAGATGTGACTAGGTAGACCTAAATCACCTCAAGGAAGTTGTCCTGAAGGACCTATAATCTCTTGGGATTCATGCACACTTGGCGAAAATTGAGCACTATAGGAAATAAAATCTATATAGGTAATACCTATTAACTGAGAATATGTTTAGTCATGTTAGCACTTTTACTTTACATTCTATAATTTTCTGGAAGTTAATTAGCCTTTTCGAGATTATAGATGTCAGTAGAATATAATGACTTCTCGTACTTTTTATTTTAGTTTTACTACTATTAATTTTATATTAAATATCATTGGCCTGAGATGAATTTATATGGAGTAACATGATCCTTGAGAATTCATATAGCCGACCCCGACTTGTTTTGGACTAAGGCATAGTTGTTGTTGTTGTAGTAGTAGTATTAAATTCCAGAAAATGGCTTTGACTATCAACAACCAGTCTAATACCTGCCTGTTTAAACAATGTTTTCTTCCTTCGCAAGATAATCCTTCCGACGGCAACATTTCTCTTGCAGTGATTGTTCCAAACTTCCAGCAGCCACACACCTCCTATGATTGTTCTAGCACCATGGAACTATTCTGGTATCTATTATTGCCACTCTTCCACAAACTCTTTTTATAACTAACTACATTTGCTATAACATGCCTTTCCCAGTGTTCATTTCAACAGGCACTGTGCCTCTTCTACTGCTCTCCCCGACGGTATCATCTCTCCAGCTCTGCGCGTCCAGCCAACATTCTGGACGTTCTTCAATTAGTCTTCAACAACCAATTCATGTTACATTGATGATGTCACAGAGATTTGTGTCACCACACCTTTTCTGGTAATTGAACGTAGATTTTTGTTTTTTGTATGCACTTACCAAGTGATTTTTCGGATAAAAGAGTCCACCATTACCTTTCTTTAGGTGATTGTTCACTACTCCGGCAATATTATTCAGGCGATTGCCTGCTATTCCATTGATTGTTTAGTATTTCTTGTTTCTAAAATAAGCAAACTAAAATTACTTCACCACCTTGAGTTTGAGAAGGCATGTTTAAACATAAAAAATTATTATAATATTGTGTAAAATACTTTTAACACTATATCATTATTAAAAGTTGGGAGAATTGCTAACAATATTGTGTAGAATAATTCTGACGGATTATAGATGAAAGTCAAGAGAATCGTAAGAACATTGTGTAAAGTATTGTCAATGATTATGTCAAGAAAAAAAATTAAATCCCAAACGATAATTAAACTTTTCCAACTTCGTGTAGTTCACAACTCCTACACGAGAAGTTATCTCGACTGTTGTTAGTCAACCAAATTCAATAAGACTTCAGTATCATCTCTTTTCACATAATATTAATGCTTTCCGGTTTGTAGAAATAATTCATAGCTAAGAGAGCCTACAAGGTAACAAGAATTTCTGTAGCTGTTTCGATATAACTTCTAGTAATTACCGGATAACTAATATAGAGAAGGCCATTTTTGCAATTAGAGTAAACCACCTTCTCTTCAATAACAATGAACATCATCCTTATGAAAGACTCATGTCATCCAATTAATGATATGTAAGGAATCGCATGAAAGAAGCATTCTGAAACTACACACAAGAACGTTTCATAATTATCAGGTCGATTTCATCAGTATCCAAGCCTTAAAAAGCTGGAGAAACTGATGTTTCTCATGAGAGGATACTGATGAACCTACTAATAAGCTTGCAGCTATACGCCAAACAAAAATTGAAGCATGAAACAAACAGTGTCCAGGCTATTAACCATCTTAATTACTATTTCTCTACTAAGCACATTTTCGTACAGCAAATAACTAATGGAATCACCTATGATGTCTGCAATTTCCATTTGCAAATCTCACTCAGTTTAATATGTCAAACAGCTGAAACAATTACACTACAGCTTTTATTTCCCTCCTCATAGTTTTCCCTCACAGTTTCACCTCGCCTTCTCAGTCACCAATAAACATTTTTTCAGAACTGTGATCCAAGAATTACCTCAACGTGCAATCGATCAACATAAGCATTTGATATCCAACCCCCAACAAGAAGAGCAGCACTTTCCCCTTCAACAACCTGAACCAACACCACAATCAAACACACAATTCAATAAACTTAACCCTAATTTCCATAATTAACACAAAAACAAAAAAGGGTGCTCCTTTTTCAGGAAACTAAAACTCACAACAATAAAATCCTTCAAATTGTTTTCCTCAAAATGCTCCAACACATAAGACAACACCGGCCGATTTGCCACTGGAAGCAAAGCTTTTGGCACATCCTGCAAATTTCTTTTCCACATACATCATATTTTTTTTCTTTGGAAAATCACTTATAAGAGTATATTAGAAAATGGGTAACAGCTTAAAGCGAAGAAAAAAAACAACAAAGGAAGAAAAAGGGTACCTTTGAAACAAGAGGAACAAGGCTTTTTGAGAAGCCACCTGCTAAAACTACAACTTGAAAATCCATGGGTATGAAGTGACCTTCTTTAGCTGCGATAATGGCGATTTGGGTCCTTCAAAAAAATGGGTTTTTGTGGGTTTTTCGATTTGGGGAAGATGGAGGAATAGCAGAGTGGATACAAGGAGAAATGGAGAATTGCTTTTGTCAGTTCTTGGGGTTTTAGGAGTTTTGGGTCAATTAAGGACTTGTTTGGCATAAGAACTACTATATTTGCTTTTTTCAAAATAATTTTTACTTTATTTTAAAAATTAGTGTTTGTTTATAATATTATATATACATATTCAATGATTTTTTAACATAAAGATAGAGTTTTGAATCAAAGTTGCTAGGCTCGATCGATTCCGCAAGGCTGCAACCTATACCCTAACTCCGCCCTGAGTATTGATTATACTCCTATTACTTGTTTTTCTGAATTGTATTTTCTTGAATCGAATGCTTATTGAAAACAATTTTCTCTACTAAGGTACGTGTATATTCTATTCTCTGTGGTCTCCACTTTGTAGGAGTACTACAATAGTAATAATGTTGTTGTGTTATTTATAGTATTTTAAAATTAATGTTTGATCATGAATTTTTTAAATACAATCTGAAGTTAAATTTCAAATTTGAAAATCATATTACTGATATAATATGTCTTCCAATTCTATTTGTATAATTCCAAATAAAATGTTCGCTTATCTTCTATGTAAAAAGTATAACCAAATATAATTTTATCTTTCAACTTCATAAAGTCTAAACAAAATGAAAGTACTTGGAATCTATAGCCAAACGTCAATTAGTAAACACTATGAAATTAGTTAGTAATGAACTAATGATGCATTATTTTTGTAAGCACTAAAAAGTCCATTTGTTACAATCACACTTGTGAAATTAGTTAGTAATGATGCGTTATTATTGTTATTATGCATTGTCTTGTAAATATCTTTTAATTTATCAAATCAAAATATTTTGGAAAAAGCACAACATGAAATGTGCAATTTTTCTAATAATTAATTACTTTGATTATCAAAAGAAAAATCATAAAGTAGCTTTAACATGTTTGTTACAAATTCTTTATAGTAATTGCAAAATAAAGCAAAAAAGGCACAATTCTACTTAATAAGCAAGTTTACTCCCCAAAAATAATCATATTTATCGAAAACGACTTGTAAACTCAATAAGTAAAACAATTAAAACAAAATCACCTACCTTTTAAGTCACGTAAATGATTTATTTTTTGTTTGTGTTCTCATAAAATATATTTCATCGGTTTTAATTTACTTGATACAATTCAAATTTTGATAACAAAATACAATATTTTATTCTTCTTAATTTACATGATACCGTTTAAATTTTGATAACGAAATAATTTAATTTTGATCATAATTTAGATAATGCAATTTAAATTTTAATAACGAATTATAATTTTTCATTCTTCTCAATTTATGTGACACATTATGAATTTGATTAGTCAAATAATAATAGTTGAATTTAGCACTCAACACAGACGCAGGCTGATCGGCGAATGACCTCCGGCAAATCGGCGGCACGGCTCCATTCTCCGGCGACACAGTCGTAAACCAACACCAACCCCTCCTTCAATCCTCTCTCAATCCTCCCACTCCGCCGCAACAAATCGTCTATACAACCAGTTACTTGTACTAAAACCACCTTCTCTCCGACCCCCACGCAGCTGAATCTCACCGTACTGTCTAATCTGACTTGCGCCGGTAACGGCGGCGATTTTATCCTGCACCAATCGCCGAATCCGGTGCTTTTTCGTGACCCATTAAACTTCCAGAACGAAAGCTCCACTGCGTGACTGGAAAGTACATAGATTTCTCCGGCGGTCGCACATGCAGCGACAACACAGCCGCCGCCGGGAACGGATCGGGTTTTTAACCAAACCCCATTAACAGTATCGTATAAATCCATTGAGCTAGCATAAACATGAGCTGCATCAGATGCACGGCTACCACGCGCCACCAGCATTTCATTTCCCGACGCGCCTCCGAGCTTCAGTCCTCCGATGACGTAAAAAACGCCGTCGACTGAAGCCCCAACGCACCCATACCTCTTCCTCGGAGCTTTTGCCACCACACTCCATGTATTACTCGTTGGGTCATACTCCTCCACCGCCGCAGCCCTCGCACAACCTCCGGCGACGTAGATTTTCCCACCCACAACTGCCGCAGCAAATTTCTTCCTCGGGAAAACCGGCCCTTGTCTTGGAACTACTAAACCAGTCCAGGTATCACACCGGAGCATCGCCGTCCGTCCAATAACGTAGATTTTCCGCCCAATAACCGATAAACGAGAATGCGAGAACAGTGAATAAAAACACCCATGTTCGAAAACAGGGTCATTCGCCGGTGTGAAAGAACAAATCTTCCATGAACAATCATTGTTCAATCTGTAACTAGCTGTGCAAAGGGCTCCATCAGAAACTGAAACAGCGAAAAGGGTAAGCCGTAAAAGGTTATGCCGGTGCCGGAGAAGATGAAAAGTGGGGGAATCAAGAAGCAGAGACCAACGACAACAGACTAAAGGCAAAGAAGGAAGTGAAGAATGAGTAACCCTTGATAGACATTCAAGAAGAAGGTCATCTGGGAGTTCAGCAATGGTGGCTCCGGTGGGTAAAATGGTGGTGGTTCCGATGGGGGTAGGGTGGTGGGGTGGTGGGTGTTGGTTATTGGGGAAACAAGATTTCATCAGCCATGAAAAATGACGAGAATTGCAGCTATCAGACATCAATGGAAAGATGAAAAAAATCAAAACTTTCTTCAGGTTTTTGAAGATTTGATGAGAGCTCAGTGGAAGGTATATGAGGGGTGGTGGGGGTGGGGGTGGGTGGGGCGAGGGGGGCTGAGCTTTTCTTCCAATCACAGTAGGTCCCTTCACATGAATCTATGGTGAAAAAAGAAAAAATCCAATTGTTATTTTGGATATGGTTCATTGGTTTGTACAAATATCGATGGCGAGGTCTTGGAATAACGATAAAGTTATCTCGTAAGAGTTGTGGAAGTAATCACTATATTATGGTCGATTGTTAGTACATTACATCCCTTTTTTTCTTACGTTCGGCATGAACACGAGATGTTGTGTGCATCAAACTATTATTTTGTTCTTCTTTTTTTTGGTATAAATATTAGGGATTGTTTGGTTAGGAACAAGTTATTTCATAATGTTAATTTATTCTATTACTATGACAACAATAATGGGATAAATAATGAAAGGACAGTCCAATACCTCCAACCAAACGTGAGATGAAATAATCTTACGTTTTATTTTGGGACTATTATACATCATTCTTCAAACCAAATGATTCCATAGAGAATAAGGTACAACAAAGTAATGCTTAATGCACATTTTTTTTCATAATATTAATTTTTCTTCTTGGTTTTTGATTCGGTGGCAATATCAATTTTGGGACTCGACTAATCTAAATTCAAACATGAAAATTCTGATTAAAGCAATACTTCTTATCAAAGATAATTTTATTCTTAAAATTTGAATTTGGAACTTCTTATTAAGAATGAAAGGATACCGTTCATAATAATATTCTAAAATTGATTAGGTTATTGAAAATAGAGAATTTTCTCATCTAAAAATTGAAATAAGAATAATTTTACCCTTATAAATTGAATTTCATATCTATCGTTTAGTATAAGTTATACGAAAATTAATATATAAAGGATAAATTAGCCAAATTACAAAGCCTTTTTCATTAATGCTTAATAATAAGTTAAAATGTGATTACTTTTTATAATATTTATATCGTGTATCGCACGGATACGTATACTAAGTAATCAATAACTACTAAACCATTCATTAAATCCTCATAAATGATTTTTCTTTTGCCGCAAAATTAGGAATTAAAGGTGGTATAGATTCTCTCTTTTCTTGTAAAGTACTTTAGTACGTAGTTATCTACTTTATTGAAGTATTAAGTAATATAACTAGGATAAGTAATATAACTAGGATATTAATTTAAGAGTATTTATTAACTTATATAAAAATTATTAAAAGATCAGTCAAAATTTCGACTAAATATTACAAAAAAATCACTAATTATTTGTTAAATGTCTTTTTATTATTCAAAAAAAGATTTAAAATATCTTTAACTTATTAGATTTTTTATATAAAAATGCTCTCAATTTTCTATTAATAATATTTTTGATTTAAAAGTGAACGATGAATAATTTTATACGAAATTCAATATATCAAGACAAATTTGACCCTTTTTTGTTCGATTAAATATGATCACTATATATTGCAAATTTTAATACAATGTGAATCTGATTTTTTATCTAGTCAATAATTCAAGCTTGACTTATGGAAGTTGTTAATTTATATAATTACATAATTAAGTAGTTCGAATTTTGTTATAGATTATATTAAATTTTGTATTGTTCTTCTTGGATGCTTTGAAAAGAGTAATAATGTCTTGACTTATTTGTTTTTTTCCAATGCGTTTAGCTAATTTTATTGACTTATTTGTTTGTTTGCATTCATTTTCCCGATTTGAATAAATTTAATAATTATTATTTGTTTTTATGTAACGACTTTAAATTATTTTTCTTAAAAAAAGATTACGTAATTGCACATGTAACATAAGTTCGATAGAATACAATCGTCTATTTCTTATCGAGCTTATGTATCATGTGTTACAACGTAACATAGTTTTAATATGACACTTCATATGTATATAACATTATTTTGAGTTTATTTACAAATTATTTAATTTTACCATGATTAAAGAAAATTATTGTTAGCATGGAAAAATCTAGTTAACACAATGTATTTTGGCTATCTCATGTGAAGCTGAATTAGATTTTTTTCGATATTCTCATAGAAAACACGTACATACTCCTCACTTCTTGCTTCTGGGACATTGATCCAAAACATTTGAGACATTTGAATTACCTTTATCCCAAAATAAGACTTTCAAAATATTTTGAATTAGTTGAATCTCAAAATAAATATCGATCATCGAGCCAGAAATCAAAAGGAAAGAAGAGTAAGAAGCACGTGAGAGTATAATAAGGTTTCATGTGATTGGTTTGGGATTTCATGCCATAGGCCATAGGGTATTCTGTTTACATGTGACACAACAGTCCACACCAATAAAACAAAAGTAATTTTTAAAAAATAAAAATAAAATACAACTAATAAACATTGTTTTTTCTCACTTTTATGAATATTTTATATCATTTTTCTCTCTTATAATATGATTTCATTAACACATAAAATCAAAGGGTGTCGTCTCTTTCATCATTCCATATCATAAAACAAAAAATAAATTAAAATAGGGCTAGGAATAAAATAAGAAAAATGACAACTAATTGTTGCTACGATTTTCTAGTTCATTAATTTCAATGTGATTTTTATATTATTGTATTTGTTTAATATATTTAAAGTTTTGACATATTTTTCCCAAGTCCAGGAAAAGTGAACCATGTGAAAGAATGAGTTGTACGTGCACTTGATCGTTTTTCAGAAAAAATATTATATTTATACCTGAGTAATGATCATATATTTCACTAAGCACCTTGAAACACGGAAGTTGATGTGGTGCATTGATATAGTGCTCACCTTAGGCCTTCCAATCACGGAAGTTGATCTACTTTTATTTGTAAACTAGTTTCTAGATATGTACATTGCACGTGTATATCAATGTACATTGCACGTGTATATCAAATTATGTATATATGATATATTTAAGACCAATCAACAATCGTGTCAAAATTTTCCTTCACGTGTATATCAAAGAAGAATAGTGGTACCTCAAATTCCGTTGAACCTCAAACTCACTCAATGACTGCAAATCACACTTGAGGTTTTTAAGAAGAAGAAGAATGGTAGAAAACAGTAAAAAAAATCGTAGTTTAAAAATGAGAGGAAGCCCCTCTGTTTATAGCCAACAAAGGGTCGTATAAACAAGTGTTTATTGTGCCTTATCAGAAAAGTTGCAACCTTTCGGAAAAGTCACAACTCATTAGAATAGTCACAATCCTTTAGAAAAGTCACAATCCTCTAGAAAAGTCTCGAACCTTTGCAAAAGTCATAACCCATTACTATAATACTCTCAACTATAGTAATTTAACATTTAAATTAAGAGGATCATGCTTTTAAGGCAATATAGATATATATAGATATATATATATAGAGAGAGAGAGAGATAGATAGATATAAAATATATAGATAATGATAGTTAGGTATAGATGATTTGAGGTAGCGAAAGGGAAAATGAAAAGGGATGAAAAGATAGAGAATCGAATCCCTATCAATATGTTGAAAGTTCACGTACCCAACCAATCGAGAGCTCAGTAATATGGGGTTATAACTCAAGTGGGAGCAACAATATGGTGGAATATTGGGCTTTCCCATAAAGGTAAAGGCCTGGTGGGCTTATATCTGGCCTGCTTTCTCCAAGTACATAGTGTGCCTAGTGGCCCAATTGAAGGAATGGGCTGCTGGACTCCTAAAGAGTTTCTCGATGATACATTTCTATCCATATTTTATCCCGATAATGTATTTAGTTTGAATCTATTGAATTATTTCTATATTAGATGCTC
>JAJOOS010080267.1:0-11186 GCA_029582725.1 Solanum chiquidenum | reverse complement strand
CTACCTTCCCTGATACCTTGTTGAAGTGTGTGACAATCTCATCTAAAAGCTTAAGCTATTAGATGAGATGGTCACACACTTCAACATTGCATACCCCTACCTTATACTTCAAGTGGGATTATACTGGATATGTTGTTGTTGTTGCATATATTAATGGCACACAAGTTTAAACATATCAATATACGAACCTCATTTCAATTTTTGGGTAAATAATTTAATCATTTAATTTTCAAACGGGAAACACATTACTTATACTTCAATTTTCTTCCTCTTATATAACAAAACTATATTCTTAAATTGCATTGGATATGTATCCAATCATATCACTCATTCATGTTATTCAAGTGATTTTTGGTTAATAAGAATATAAATAAATATAAATCATACAACACTAAAAAATATAACATAAAAGAGAGACTAGCTTAAAAGTGAGTAGAAATCTTTTATCATTTTTTGTTATTATTTTTATTTCTTAAACAAAACCATCTAACCAAGTTTTGGAGAGAGGTAAAGTTTTTAAAAATTATTGAAACATTATAAATTAAGGGGTCTAAGTCTCATACCCATACATATTGACACTCATTTTTGCTACTACATAAGAAAAAAGTTACCAAGTCCAATCATCCTTAATAATCAACATGAGGAATTCTCACCAAACCATTTCAGCAAGCATACATCAGATGACAATTGCTACTCCCTCTGTCCCTAATTACTTATTCAATTTTCCTTTTTTACTTGTCCATTTTGACAAATCAAGAAAGGACAAAAAAAAATTACTTATTATACCCTCAATTAATTAATTTTGAAAAAGGTAGATCTTCTTGAAAATCTTAAATGTTTAATTCATCCACTTCATAATTAATAGGGGTAAAATTGTAAACTCACTATGTCAATCATTGTTTACTTAATAGGTGTGCCATTTCAAAAGTGGACAAGTAATTAGGGACATAAGGAGTAATAGTTTGGGGTTAGAAACTTTTGTATCATTATATGAAGCTTTTTGTTCAACATTAGCCATTTTCATCAAAACTTGCGACAACCATGTTTGCTTTCTGGTAGTGATGGAAGAAATCCAAATATATTTGCGACTACGTCCAATTAATTATTTCATCATTCTTTACGCACAGATATAAATTAAGTGTCATGAATGTATTATATCATTGCATCAAAACTTAGAAAATTAAGTGTCATGAATGTATTATATCATTGCATCAAGTGGTAAGAAAAAATGGTTAGTTTTGTCACACAAAATAAAAAAAAAGTAAACTTAACACCTTAGGGGAAAACTTGTCATGTTTTAGGTCACAAATAGTTTTGATACAATTAAGTAAGAAGCGGGGTGTGTGTTAACAGTCAAAACCACAAGGAAGGTTTGTGAACTTATCCCGAAAGAGAAATATTAGTTCTAAGATCTCCAAAGAAATAACCTAAGTTGAAGGAGGACAATATAACTACAAGAATTAGCACCTCCGCTAGTTTCTTTTTTTTTTTAAAAATAGCAATATCAAATTATGGCAGATGGAAAGCTAGAGACGTGCAAAAGGTGGTTAAGCACGTTTGCTAGCCATATCCTTTTAGCTGTTTCCTTGACGTTGAAATGTTTTTGTTTGATCTAGTGCATTTTTGTCCAGAATGCTTTGCAAGATTGGCATCCTTATTTTTAGACTAATTTAAAAAGGACTTCAAATTTCCTTACTTCAAAAAAAGCACTCACGGGTGTGGCCTAATGGGCAATAAAGTGAGTTCAAAATCATGAGGTCTCAGGTTCAAATCTTAGAGGAGGCAAAAACACTAGGTGATTTCTTCCCATTTGTCCAGGTCTTAGTGAACAAAGTTAACCAGTACCTGTGTTGATGGGAGCTAGCAAGTGCGCCATGAAATTAGTCGAGGTGTGCACAGCGCACAAGCTGGCCCGGACACCACAATTATGAAAAAAACATACATCATTGGATTTCTCCCTCGTTACACTGTTCCCCTTCTATTTGTATGCTCGGGGGAAGTTTCTATTAATCTTTGGGTAGCTACTAATAGATTTTCTTTAATAAGGTATACAATTTATTAATGTACAAAAAAAATCCCACATAGAGATGTATACAAAGTAGAGGATCTCAGATTCTCATACAAAATCATGACTCACTACAAAGAGCAACAAATGTATGTGTTCCCTAATTACTAGCAAGAGCTAATTTTACATGACGGAAAAAAAGGTGATTATCATCATTATAAATATTGACAAGGTATGATGAGACTTTTTCGCCAACTTTATGAATATAAAATGCACAAAAAATTCACAGATACAGAACACAGGCAACCTAAGCTGCTTAAACGGCGGCACTGTTGGTTAGAACAAGAAACATGAAGCAAGATTGAGTCAAGACACTCACGCTATGTCCCCAGCAGTTGATGGGGAACCATACTCATCAAAAAGACGCATCAGATCCCCAAATTGCCCATGCAAGTCACCAAATATCTTAATAGGAGCCCTTAGCTGTAAAACACTAGGTTCACTGGAAAATATTCTCTCTGCACTATCACAAAGATCAGCTATTTCATTGCAATCCAAGAAAAATTGCCGTCTGACAGGCGGCTTCCAACCTCGAGGTTTCAGAAGATGGGCAATCACCTGAAACGGTAAAGGGAAAAAAAGATATAAAATCAAAAGCATGTGGTTTATGATACAAGATATATCAGCCAAAGCTAACAACAGATACTCATTCTAACAAGTGGAGTGTTTCTTTTCTTAGGAAGGTGTATAAGAAAGTGGACTATTTTCTTCTTCAATGTGTATTGAGAATATTTAACTCCGCATGTGCGAGCTTGTTCACGTTGCCGTTCCAAAGCCCAGATAAATAAGGCCGCACAAAACCAGTGTTGTAAAAGACGAAAAACTTTAAAAAGCACTCCACAACTATTGGGGCTTTAAGCACCACACACAGTTAAAGTGTGAGTTTTAGGTGCAAAACTAGCCAAATCACATTGGGGCAATCGGAACTGGAGAGTACAAATTTGTCAGTCCTGCCCAGTAGACGTGTCAAGCTAAAGCCATAATTCTCATTGCTAATCAATATTAGTTGAACCACATAACCGAAGTCATCATACCTTTTTGGGAACACTGTTAACGGACATTTGTCTATCCAAAAGTTTTCTTGCTGCTGTCGCGTTTTCTGGGGTTCCATAACTTACTCGCCTGCCTTCATTTTCAAATTGATCAATTGAAAGTTGTCGCACCATACCACCTAGGGCACCCCCAGTCTCTGCAGCTACAACCACCTACAGGTGCATTAAATACATTAAATCAGTTTACATACAAATTTAATCGGATACGAGAACATATTATTTTAGGCATAGGACTAACAGCACGGTGATGCAGCCTAACTCCAGTTGGGGTAGAATTATTTGAATCAGGTTTGATCAAGGTAGGTTCCTCTTCACCACTAGGTGTTGCCTCAGCTCCCCGATCCCTATCTGGAAGTTCAACTTCACCATTACCTTGTTGTCGAGCTTTGGCAGCTGCTAGTGCAGCAGTAATGGCCTCTGCTTCTGCTGCAGAGGCCTCCACAAGGTATTCAACACCTTTGCCAAGTTTCCTACAAATGAAGCCATGGGAGATGGAATTCAAAAAACAAAATTGCAATATACGAATAACAGCAGATATTGTCATTCTTATGCAACTGCAAACTCACCGACATCCTTGAAGCACGGCATTTTCAGTGCTTATATCAGTAAACATATCACCATTTACAGGGGGGGCAACAGGACTTCCCAATATAACAGAACCATCATTAACTTCCTCTGGAACGGTTTGCCTTGTTCTTTCATCACCAAATCCATACCTTCCGGTAATCCTTCCATCTTGAACATTAGATGCTGCAGCTGCAGCGGCTGCATGTGAAGCTGCACTAGTTGTTTCAGCAGCAGCCAAGTCTTCCGCGACAAGCAAGTCATCTAGCAGTACCCCTGTGGCAAAAACACCAACTCAGATACTGTCTTGGTATTACAAAAATATCACCTACACAGAGATTCCAAAACATCAGCCATTTCTCAACACCAGAAGCAAAATTGCAGCATAAACCAGGAAACTACCTGAATACCTGCTCCTGGGGACATAATTAACTAGAGAACTTTGTTAAGCAAGTATATTTCATAACAATAATTTTATATAAGTAGGATCAATCCTATTTGCAAAATTAAGTGGCTCGGACTTTTCAAAATCCTTGCCACACCCATGTCGACACGACATGGGGGTGGGGTGGAATCCACGCTGAAATTCGGTCAACTTACCTTGGGTGTTTTGCCTTCATCTACAAATGGAAAGTATAGATTGATTGGGTTTTTGGTTTTTTAATCAATCGAGATATACTCTTCTTTTTTTTAAAAAGGAAATTGAGATATATACTTCAACTGTCATAATATATATTTATTGGTTGTTTCCCAGTACCCATATCCACACTCGGATCCATACCCCCTGTAAAGATATGGTACTGGGCCTAACTCAATCTCAAAAGCTAGCTTATGAGGGGAGGTTTGTCCATGTCCATATAAGGAGACCAATTTCTCATCCCTCTACCGATGTGGGACTTCTTAACACTCCCCAGCACACCCAAAACTGGAGCGTGAATACTTATAAATGGGGCCCAACATCAGTGAACAACAAATTGGGATGGGTTTGGTACTGATACCATGTAAAGATATGGTACCTGGGTCTAACTCAATCTCAAAAGCTAGCTTATAAGTGGAGGTTTGTCCAAGTCCATATAAGGAGACCAATTTCCCATCCCTCTACCGATGTGGGACTTCTTAACACCCCCGAATCCTAAAATTTATTTAATGAAGAGTCCAGCCTTTAGATCCGCACCGTATTGGATACCCGCACCCAATCTGAGCAACTTAGTCGAAAATTATAAGTAGATGCCATTATGGTACTCAGAAAGATGTAACAGCTGGGAGATTTGCTAAGATTCACGCATCTAGCAGTATTTTGGTATCTATAGTTTGGAAAGTCAATAATTACATAATTTGGACTGAGAAAACTAATGATCCCAATCTGAGATCATCTAATTTATTGCTTCAGCTTCAACAGTTACATATCCAAGATTCCAACACTTCATTTGGAATAAGTTCAATGAATGTTTTGAAGGCATGAGTCCATAATAACCTCTCCTGTGCACATATTTAATTACAGTAATTTAAGCAAGTATACTCCATAATAATACTTTCACATAAGTAGATGGCATTACAGTACTTGGAAAGAGGTAAGAGCTAGAAAATTAACTAAGATTTAGGAATCTGCCAGTATTTTGGTGCCTATAGTTTGGAAAGTAAACAGTTTCATGAGTTAGAGAATTGCAACAACTCAACAAACGACTTTCATCTGAGATCAGCTAGTTATTTGTTCTAATAATTAATCACAGCTTCTAGTTTACATCTCCAACACCTTTATTTGGAGTAAGTTCAATCAAATATTCAAAGGCACGTGTTCCACTGAAGAATAAGAGAAGAGTTTGATCTCATTCTCATCATTGAAGTGCGCATTATTGGTAAGAGTTTTGGTTTTTCTTATGACGGGAGTGTCCAGGCAAGCTTGCGCACACCTCGACTATTCCACCAGGTACCTCCTACGTCCTACTAGCATAGGTACTGGTTAACTCTACCAAGGCAGATAGGGTGGTGGATAGGGAATAGATTTTGCTGTTTTTGAACCAGGGAAGCCTTCAATAGCTTACATATCGAGCAATCAGTTATCCATGTAACCTGATTCTGATTAGACGGTGTTATGATGTGAACAAAAGGAGGTGCTCTTAATTGCAGTTCAATCTACTGCACAGGCCCGCTTTTTAAACCTTTTCCAGCAGCATAGCTATGAACATACCTTTGGTGTCGTTTTATTCACATGGAAAAGATATTCAGCAAAGTAGAAAACAAAGAAAGTGATCTCAGCATTTTAGAGGCATGTCTTTCACTAGAACAGATAAGGAGTCCATCCCATTTCTCTTAAGCAACAAGAGACTCTTTTTGGCCTACAGCGCCAATTTAAAATCCCTCAATGGGGAGAGCTAACTACTAGGTGCAACATAAAGAGCATCCGTTCTAGTTGCAACTTCACCAGGCAAAAGTTGGCCAACCAAGACCAGACCTTTTACATTGAAAAGAGACATTCCTTAATATTTTAGAACTTAAAAGACAGGCAAGTTCAAACATTAGTTTCTGTTGCAGATAAATATATAAGTCACACAATTCTATAAGGTATGAGGTTCTGAGTTTAAACCTCATTGCTACCCGTCATCAAAGAGAATTTCAGAGTGCTTTGCCGAAGAAAAAGACTCAAGCTACAGCCCGCACATAAGGGGGCGTATTGCAAGCCAATGTAAAAGTACATACAAATTGTGCTCCTCTTAACAGTTTAATATTTAGACAGGGCGGCACACGTTTCATCAGTTTCAGTTTTCAACAGCAGCATTTAGTTTTAGTTTTAGTTTTATCAGCATGGCTTGGCTTGCAGTCTAGGCACAGCAACAAATTACACAATTTACCTACGAAAGACAAAGAACCCACCTATTAGAAAGTGAAACATAAGAAAAGTAGACAGTTACCTTACCAATGGTATCCATAATCAGTGGAAATAGGGATAAATTTTTTTTAAAAAAAAATCTATGAGAAGTACACAATAGATGTTGCTCACGCATTCCAAAAACTTCCATTTTTCTATCTATATTTTACTTTACAAGTAGCTAAGATCGGGATTTACCTGAGCTACTTATAAACACATACACCAAACAGCACATCCTCAGCAGGGACGAAGTAAGAATATAGAATTAAATGTCTTCAGTTATCTTTTTTTTTAAATAAGCAATGTCTTCAGATCATACTCAAAAAAGTGAAAATAGTTGTCATCTGAATATATCAAATTAGAAGCGATTAAGATGTCCATATTCTAGCATTACCTCCACGCAAACCACCATACATAAATACCAAGTCACCAACAGCGGCAGCCGCATGCCTACAACGCCTGGTCAATTCAACTGCAGCATCTCCCCCAGCTGCATCTGCACTGTATCTACCTGTCCTAGGACTGGTGACAACAGATTTTATGTCACACCACACTCCTGCAGCAGTATCAAGAACTGCCACCAGACAAAAGTTAAAGGAAAGAAAGAAAGAAATATGCAGGGTTTTCAGGGATTAACATTTATAATAAAAATAATAATAATAACAATAATTAAAAATTCAAGCAAAATCAGTTGTCCGTAAGAAAATGACAAGAACATCATCAAAAAGTACCGGCTATACTGGAAGAGTCTTCTACCATGCGTCCACCACCAAGAGCCCCTCCAGAAACATGGAGCCGAGCATTAACAAAAACCTAAATTACCAGAATACAACTGATAAACACCTTACAATTTGTGAGGATTAATTGAGTCATTAAAACCACTTACTGCAGCATGCTGATATCTAGGAGATGGTGACACACCAGGAGCAATGGCCCATTCCCACCGCCCATCTCTATGTTTGGCCAGTCCATATGCACTTGCTAGTGGCTGTGAATCACCGAGGCAAAAGAATATGGTAAGTACAACAATCACACAAGCCCATATACTTAAATCCAAGTCGCAACATTCACGGTACAAATTAACTGCAAATCAGATCCAAACCCCTCAAAGAAGCTTCGTAACGTTTACATTTATTTAAAAAAACTCAAAGTTAGACATCAAATCATATATGACCTGGTGCTGCAAATTGGTAAGCCAGACTTGGTGGTTATCAGGAGAGGGACACTGAGGAGAACGAGATGGCAAGACAACGGAACACAGGGGATCAACAGAGATCAGACAGGAAACTAAAACATGAGGAAGTGCGACCATTCATAATTGTTGCTAACATACAACAAATAAATAAAATCCCCCCCCCCTCTAACAGCTTAAACTTTGGAGATCAGACAGGAAACTAAAACATGAGGAAGTGCGGCCATTCATAATTGTTGCTAACATACAACGAAATAAATAAAATGCCCCCCTTCTAACAGCTTAAACTTTGAACTATTTGCACAATTGAACATGTTATTAGAGCATGCAAGAGGTCCTGGTTTCAGGTCTAACTTCCAACCATTAACAGAAATATTGTTCACGTGCTTGACCCAAGAAAACAAATCAGATCTGCAAGTAAATGGAAAACCTAACATATGCAATATATTGTCCATTTATATGAAAAGGGAGAATAATTGAAAACTGGGGAGTGGGAACAACTATATTTCACCACTATTTATCCATGAAGGTGACTGGCAACAGCTTACGAACTTAGTAACATAGCTGGGCATCATGTATCATCAAGGATATGGGCTTCATGTGTGCGTGAAGGTAAAAAGAAAAATTCTGTGAGAAATCACGGATATAGAAGAGGTAGCGGAGGTGGTGGAATTGAAGCAAAGAGGAATAAAAAAAGGTAAACTTCATGGTAACATAGCCTTCCAAAGTGAATGGTATTTATAAGACGAACAATTATCAGCATAAGAAACAATTTGTTTGTTTGCAAGAGAACATGATTCACTCACCACACTATTGGCATCCCGCCCTCCACAAAGCAGAAGAAGACCATCAGAGCGTGCACTTGCAGTTGCGTACCTAGCCAAGTAACACAAGCTGATAAGCATTTCCATTGGTTGGTGCAGATCAGGATTGCAATAATTCATTTCAGCATTGATCTTATGGAAGGAAACTCATGATAATCCACAAAGAAAATTCAAATGGAAATGCCAAACTTTTTCAACCAAACACATAAAGGGATTTTTTCACTGAATGGCCAACATATCTGGTAGTATGTCACTAGACCCTACTTGTTAAGCCCATCTTCCAAACAAAGAAAGAATGCATTTCCTATTTCTTTTGCAAACATTCTGTTGGCACGTAGGCAAGCATGATACAAAAAAGCAGAAGCAACTCTAATGTATTATTGTTATCTGTCTGCAATATACTATAAAAAAGTAAGTTTGAAATGTATCCCTAATGTTTTTTCATATCCACAGTACATGTATTTGTAGCTGATTTAGGTTTTCCTACTTATGTTTAATCTTTACTGCAAGCTTCACACCCAGCCAAATCCCCACACACCCCTCCTGAAGTAAGGGGAAGAATAAAGAAGCTCTACACATCAGGTTTGGAGATGCCACACAAATAACACATCAGTTTCATTTGTTGTTAGCAAAGATTTGTCATCTCTCTAGTATGGGTGTTTTTTTAACAAAGAGGTACTTAACAGGTAAGGGAAGGGAGTATAGGACAGCATCAATCAATCAAGTACTGATAGGACATGGTTGTCAGAGTTCAAATGAACCTTGTGGAATGCGAAGTTTTAGTTTCCCAAATCATTGCACTGATCTATAGCTAAATCTAGGGGTGTCAAACATGGCCCAAAAATTGATGGTCTACCCAGACACCCAACATCCTATGGGTTGGACACAAGATAATTTTGTATTGGGCGGATTTTTAGCCTGCCCATCATAACCTATTTTTAAATTGATCTCCATTGTGGCCCCAATTCTAACCCATTTGTAAGATTTACTTTAATTTGGTTTAACTGTTTTAGTTTTACTTTAATTTTTTTTCTATGTATTCACTTTTTTTGTACCATGTATCTTCTAAGTTTGATGTTGTGCAGTTTTCACAGCATTAGACTACCACATTTGTCAAATAGTGCAAACAATAACCATAATTTAATTACATAATAAGTTTTCAATACTTCCAAAAGCTTTAAAATAAAATTGCATGAAATATAGCAGAGGCTAATTTTAGAACAAAAATAGAAGTACATGGATAAATCTAGATCTCACTCTGAAATATTTTGATTTGTGAAATTTATTATGTTAACATTTTGACCCAGTTGATAGCTCCATATATTTCTTTTTTTTTTAAACTGGTAATGTTGTATTCCTCAGCATTAAGGTATGCTGGAGACCTCCAAAAAGGTAGTAACAAGCTAGAACAAGAGACTAATTACAGTAATCCTAAAAGATCTACTAATTGTTCAGCATTTTATATACAATGTTCTTTACACCAAAAGTAGAAAGTTGTTATGCAGCTCTCTTTGATTTTCTGAATGTTGTTGAATCTATCTTCAAAGTTTCTTCCATTCCTGTCCCTCCAAATAGTCCACCAGATACAGTGTGGGATTATTCTCCACCACTTCTTTTGTGCCTTGCTTCCCCCTCTCCTAATCCAGCAACTTAACAAGTCTGTTGTGTGCTCTGGCATTGACCATTTTGTCTCTGTTAAACTAAGGAACATTGTCCAAAGCAGAGATGTGACTTTACAATGGAGGAACAGATGATTATTTGTCTCTCTAGCATCACTACATAAGATGCATCTGGACACAATTGGCAATCCCTTTTTCTGCAGGATCTCATGAGTGAGGCAAGCTTTCCTGATTACAAACCAAGCAAAGCACTTGACTTTAGTAGGAGCCATACTTTTCCATACATGCTTCCAAGGACCTATTTTGTTCCGAGGCATCCAGGATACCTCTTTCCTATAAATTCTACCTACAGAGAACTTGCCATCCTTATTATGTTTCCATCTAAAAGTGTCATCCTCTACAGTTGTGCCTTTGAAACCATCAATCATCTGCAATAGCTCCACAAACCTTCCTACTTCCCACTCATTAAGATGCCTCCTGAAGAAGAAGTTCCATCCCTGTGGGGACCAGCTATCAGCCACTGTAACCTCAAGGTTAGTGCATATATTGTCCAGATCAGGGAAAGCTTGCATTAAAACTTCTTGTCTAATCCATAGGTCCTTCCATAATAGTATTTTGTTCCCAGCACCCACCTCATAACATGAATTCTTTACCAGTCTAGGCCAAAGATTCCTTATAGATCTCCATACCGATGTTTCATAGGTGGTTGATACTGCATTGGTACACCATTGCTCTGTCTGGCCATACTTATTCAGGATTACCTCCTTCCATAGAGCATGTTCATTTCCATTTAATCTCCATAACCATTTCATGAGCAAGCAATCATTCTGCAGTTTCAGATTCCTGACTCCTAAACCACCAACCTCCTTGTGTAATTGTGCAGTCTTCCATTCTACCAAATGATACCCCTTTCCCTCCTTGTTCCCAAACCAAAGAAAATTTCTTCTTAATCGGTCCAACTTCTTGACCACACTTATTGGAATAGGGAATAGGGACATCACATA
>JAJOOS010080266.1:0-12397 GCA_029582725.1 Solanum chiquidenum | reverse complement strand
CTCCATACCGATGTTTCATAGGTGGTTGATACTGCATTGGTACACCATTGCTCTGTCTGGCCATACTTATTCAGGATTACCTCCTTCCATAGAGCATGTTCATTTCCATTTAATCTCCATAACCATTTCATGAGCAAGCAATCATTCTGCAGTTTCAGATTCCTTACTCCTAAATCACCAACCTCCTTGTGTAATTGTGCAGTCTTCCATTCTACCAAATGATACCCCTTTCCCTCCTTGTTCCCAAACCAAAGAAAATTTCTTTTTAATCGGTCCAACTTCTTGACCACACTTATTGGAATAGGGAATAGGGACATCACATATGTGGGAAGCGAGTCCAGAACTGCATTTATCAAAGTGAGGCTGCCTCCAAGAGACAAGTATTGTGTCTTCCAATTTGCCAACTTCTTTTCCGTCTTTTCCAAAATCCTATCCCAGATAATCAATTCTCTGTGTTTGTTGCCTAATGGCATGCCTAGATAGACTGTTGGTAATTTGTCTGCCTTACACCCCAAGATACCAGCTAGTTCCTCCATCTGCACCACTTCTTTAATAGGAAAGAGGTTACTTTTCCTCCAGTTAACGCTTAAACCAGAAATGGCTTCAAAAACAATTAGTATCATCCTGATATAGCAAATTTGTTCAGCTATAGCTTCACAAAATATCACAGTATCATCTGTTATTTGCATACAACAGATAACATACTTCCATATCTACTCATGTTCTGTTGCTAACCTTGAATCCCTTTATCCACCTGTTGCTAATTGCAATCCTCATCATACTGTTGAAACCCTCCATGGCAATGATGGATAGGAAAGGGGAGAGAGGGTCACCTTGTCTAAGACCCCTCTCTGATGGAAAAAAACCCACAGGTTCTCCATTTACAAGTATGGAGAACCTAACAGTTTTAATACAAAAGCCAATCCATTTCAACCACCTTTCACCGAATCCCATCTGTCTGAGAATGTTTAGCAAAAACTCCCAGTTCACATGATCATAGGCCTTCTCTATATCTAGCTTGCACATAATGCCTGGCACCTCCCCTCTCAATCTAGTATCCACACATTCATTAGCTATAAGAGCAGCATCCATAATCTGTCGTCCTTTAATAAAGGCTATCTGATGAGTGTTCACCAATTTATTTACTACCCTTTTCAACCTTTCTGTCAGCACTTTGGCAATGATTTTATAGACCCCACTGATGAGACTGATAGGTCTATAATCCCTTAATGCAGCAGCTCCAATTTTCTTGGGAATGAGAGCTACGTAAGTCGCATTGAAACTTCTTTCAAAGACCTGGTGAGAATGAAAATGTTGCAAAGTGTTCATGATATCTTCCTTCAGGACCTCCCAGAAACACTGGTAGAAACACATAGGGTATCCATCCGGGCCAGGTGCCTTGTCACTGGCACAGAGCTTGATACTGTTGAGAACTTCATCCTCTTCAAATGCCTTTGCAACCATTCTTGTTCCTCATTGGTAATTCCTAGAGCCTCATGGGGGTTAAAGTCAGGTCTCCAATTTTCCAATTCCTTGTATAGGTTTTGATAGAAGTTCTGAATGTTCTCTTTTATCACTGCAGGATCAGTAATTGTTTCACCCTCCACTTCTAGAGAGTCAATAGCATTGAACCTCTTGTGTGATGTGGCAATCCTGTGGAAATATTTAGTGTTCTTATCTCCACTTTTTAACCATTGAACTCTGGACCTTTGCCTCCAAGCTATCTCCTCATTTCTAGCCACCTTCTCAAAGTCCAATAATAATTGGACTTTTTGGACCAGTTCGTCCTCAGTGAGCATCCTCTGATCTTAAGTGTTCTCTAGCATTGAGATTTCATTCAAAGATTTCCTATTTCTTTTTCCTCCAACTGACATTATTTTCCCTGTTCCACTCCTTCAGTTTGTCTTTTAAAAGCTTCAGTTTTGTGGCTAAAATGAAAGCAGGGGTGCCACTGACCTGAAGGAAAAGCTCCTCCCATTGGGAACAAAACAGAAATCTATCAATTCTAGAAGCACTCATATGATTTTCTCCCCTCCTCCAGGTGTAAGATCCTCCAAATAAATGAGGGTCAAACAATTCCATCTCATTAATCCATTTCGAAAATTCAGCCATTGCACCTGCGATTCTATGTCCATTTGTCCTCTCAGTTGGGTATCTAGTAACATTAAAATCCCCACATACGACCCAAGGCCCATCACACTGACTTCTAATAGCAGATAATTCTAGCCAAAGATTCCTCCTTTCGATTCTTCCACACTCAGCATAAACCGCACTCAGATAACCAGGTGAGGTCTTGGTTAATGCCGACAAATTTACATGTAATCATTTGGTCACCACTGTCAACCAATTCACCCAACCAATTCCTTTTATCCCATAACACTGCTATCCCCCCACAACTTCCTATAGCCTCCATATGTATCTCCCTAGCTCCATATATTTCATGTCGCTTTGCATGAATTAAGGACTAATACGAAACGATATGGTAATAACAATAATAATGGTGACCCGAAAATAGAAATGGGTGTAATTATAAATTGTTTCCAATAGAAGAGGGCAAATTTGGACATTTCTTGTGTGTAATAGTACTCATATTTTCCATAATGATTCAAAATGATATCGTACAAAATTAAGTAAGATGATAACTTAAAACCCATCTACTAGAAGCGGAAAAACATTGTTTTTAATTAGAGCATTCTTTTTAATTAGCATTCAAAAAGCCTTAAAAATTGGGTCAAGTTGGGCTGGTCATGACCCAACCCATTTTTCGCTCATTTCATCCCAAGTAACTTCTGGGCCAATTTCAGCCCAACCATTTATTGACTCAACCCATTTTGACCCACCCAAATCCATTCCAACCTGCATATTTGATACCCCTAGCTAAAACAAGAAAATATATCATGTTTGCACATCAGCTCATTGTAACTGGAACTACATAATACCACATTAAATTTCTCTTGCAATTTTTGGAAGCCCAGCCTTCAGACTTGAAACTTCATTCTAGCATGATGCAACATGATTCTCCACACAATAGACGAAAAACAAAACAAAAAAAGGAGAAAGCTGGAAACCACCAGATCATTAAGAAAATAATTGGCCCATTGCAGGTGCAGTAGTTAAACTACATAACACCACACTAAATAATCCTGCAAATTTGGAAGCTCAGCCTTCCGACTTGGACTCCTTATTGTTTTAACGCTATGCAACAATATTGACCAGAATGAGAAGTGCATTCAGTTCATTTAAGGTACACTAACTACCAATGGCACTGCACTCAAGTGTAGATAATTCATAGACTAGAAAAGTGGATACCCACAAAGGAAATAGAGTAATACATTCTTAAAATCAACAATCATATAGATAGACTTCGTAAGTTAATCAACCCGTTAATGACGTTTGCCACCATTTGGTGCATATACTGCATTTTCATATCACTTTATTATTTGTAGGGATAAGTTACAGTTTCAAATAGACATAATATTGAGATTTTCCACCATCTAAAGCACAAAACAATAGAAATCATGAAATGCTTGCAATGAGGCAACAAGTGAAATAAAGTGAATCCTGAAAAGAAAGAGAGAGAGGGATCTCATGAAATTTACATGCAAGGAGGAGGGCCTTCACCCTCTGGTTCCAATTTTCGCCATTCATATGGTTTTGCAGCAGTGTCCAAAGCCCAAACATCTGCTAGAGGTCGTTTTCCTGAAAACAATGAACCATGTTATGATTTTCTGACTGATATCATTGCTTACAATGGTGAAGCCTCTTTATTACTAACCATCATTTCCACCAATTGCCATGAGATATCGTTGCCCTACCAAAGCCATGACATGTCCATAACGAGGCCCTGGACCAGGTCCTTGGACCACAACCCTAAAATGACAAAAATTATTTCAGTAGTTGTAATACAAGTATGTCAGTACTTAAATACATTTTCACTAGTCAACAGCATACAAGTTCAATGACAACTACAGTTATTTCAAGTGATAACCTGTGCCATCTCGGTCGATGTTGTTGTGTAAGGTCCAGAACGTGAAGATCCTCAGCTGACAAACCAGCTGGACCAATTCCACCCTGGGATGGATGAAAATAGGCATCTTAAACTTGATGAGGTAGATGATCAAGCACAAGGAAAACAACATGATGTCAGTAAACAAACCTGAATGACAACCATAGTTCCAACAGCTGTAGCAACATGAGCAGCCCTCGGCGTCGGTGGCTCTCCAATTGGTGTGATCCTATGATTTCATCAAGAAACAGAACCACATTTCAACCTTTCTGTGAAAAGCACAAAACTGAATTTAGCAGATCACGGACGGACTCACAATCAAGACTTACCTAGACCATTTATTTGTCAGAACATCATAAGAGTGCACATCAGCAGTAGCCCCTGCTAAGCCTGAAAACAGATGGATAGCTAAATTGTTAGTTTAACTTAAAAATGTCCCTATTTCAGTTTTACTATCAATCAAGGCATGCTTCTCTACTTAAGAGAAATGACAAACCCCCTCTATCAACTGATTATTCTAGATTAACCAGATTTCACTCTTTATATGGTAAACAGAACTAGTTCCAGAGAAGCCTCCTCTTCTTGTGTTCCGTGAAGGTTCTTCGAGATAACAACCAATAAGGGTGCATGTGTTTGGTATGGCCGAAATTCTCTTCTAGAAATGCAGGGAAAATGTTCTTTGATTAAACCATTTTCAATTCTTAGGTTACTTTGAATCGTAAAAATTGATATCTCCAATAAACTGTTGTTTATGAACAGAAGTCACTTCTTCTACAAATATCCCAACTCTTACCCACATGAAATGTTTCAGTCAACAACAAGACACTGTCATCAACCTTTAATAATCAAAGATATTATTAACACACTATAGTTGCATTGTATCAACCTTTGTTGATAAGATAACACCAAAACACTATCCTTAAACCTTGTATTGTTTCATGCACAATTATTTCGATCCAAAAACAGAAAAACGATCCAAAAAGGAATTCCATTTCATATTTCCTAAACGTTGTCCGTGGAAAACTCACTTATGTATACTATATATATGTAAGAAACGTGCACATAATGCATCTACAGCCTCAAATGGGAAACACAGTAAGTTGTGACAACAGACTTAAATGAGCTTGCGCAAATTCTGAAACTTGACTCTCAAAGCAACAACACACATTAATATTTAACTTTTTAATAGAATACCATAAAACATCTATAATTTTGTGTAGGGATTCTCTGGTCAAGCTGAATAAGCAAGGTCAATACAAAACAAAAGCATTAGTAAGCAATTCAATCAAAGAGAAAGAGTAGAGGTTCACTAAGCAAATGGAGACAATCTATGTTTACTACCTACTTAACCTACTAAGATAAAGAGAATGTTAAATGGTGTGACCATCTCATCTAAAAGTCTCAATCAACTCAAAAACACCAGCGTCTCAAATTCAATAAGGAAACAAGAAAATCCAGTATTCAATGAGGGAACTTACGAATTCCAGCACCTCCAGGAGAAGAAGGAGCTGCTGCAGCAGCAGAATTCCCCTCAAGCGCAGTAGCACCACCAAAGAGAATCAACCTAGGACCAATATAATTCGGACTTCCCTCCTCTCCAACAGCTGGGACTGCTGTTAATGTATGTCCACACCTCGGCCCGGGACCATCTTCCTTCTTCTCTATAACAGACTGCACCGCCGTATAAGTCGGAGCACACCTCGGCCCAGCCACCGGAGTAGCAGTAGGAGTCTCAACCGGAGCCGATTCTCCGGCGGTTGATGACTTGTTCACCAATGTTGGGCCGTTAATCTGAACCGTCGGATCCTGATCGGCTTCAGGCGCCATTGAAGAATCTAAGTCCATATCTGAAAATTCAATTCGATACGATTGCAATTAGAAACCCTAATTTCAGATCCTCCGATTCAAATGCAGGAATTTTCCGATAAATTCTCTCTCTCTGCCAATACATACACTTTCTCTCTGTCAAAACTCTATATCTTTCTCTCTCTGCCAATACATAAACTTTCTCTCTCTACAGCTCTCTCTCTCTCTCTCTACCAATACATACACTTTCTCTCTCTAAAACACTCTCTCTCTACTGAGAATCCGATGATTATTTGATGAAATAACGGCGCTGTCTATTTAAGGGGTTGTTTGGTTTACAAACAAGTTACATAATTCAAATTTGGTTCATTTCATTGAATTAAATGCCATAATATATATATATATACTATTTTATTATTAAATAACTATTTAGTCCAATTTAGAATTTCAAATATCATTAATAAAATTAGTTTAATAAAATATATTCTTTATAAAATAAAAATTAAGGAATATGTAACATGGAACAAGGGAGTATAAAATATGTTGATTTAAATTTAGGCATAATACATAAATTAGACCCTAAACTTGACTTCGAATTTTAAGTATGACATCTAACTTTCAAAGTGCACAAGTATGCACTTCAACTATCCAATTCTTAAACAAAAAAACACATGAATCCAACCTGGCATAACGTGTGATTGAGACGCAATTCAGGCGCGTCAGGGGTATTTTTCGAGGCCCACAACAGTAAAATAAAAAATAAAAAATAAAGTGAAAATGACCCTACCCTTTTGTATTTTAATTTCTTCTTCTTTTTAATTATAAAATACATGTAATTTTTTAATTACGTGACAGCCACTGAGTGGCTCAATAAGCCACGTAAGAGCGTTTGTATATCACACAATTTGGTTGTTGGATTCGAGTGTTTTTTTGTTTAAGAATTGGATAGTTAAAGTGCCTACTTGTGCATTATGAAAGTTAGAGGTCGTACTTAAAATTTTAAGCCAAGTTTAAGGTCCAATTTATGTATTATGCCTTAAATTTTATATATATATATATATATTAATTTTGGCTTTTAAAAAATTGAGGAAAAAACCTTTTAAAATAGGATAAAAGTGTAATTTACTTATTTTATTTGTAAATTCTAATTCTACATAAATGTGATAAAAAATAATACATGATTGTTAATCTTATAATTAGAAATTTTAGCGAATGTGAATAAAATAATTGTATATCTTATTTCAGAATTATAATCAGTCATCCTGGTATCAAATGGTTTTAATGCATTATGTTGGTGTCCTTTTAGTTTTTTTTTAAAATTTTATTTTAATAAATTAGTGTTCTGGCTTATTAAATTTGTTTTACCTTATTTATTGTGTAATTATTAGGGATAAGGGTCTGAAAAATATCCTAACTTTGGTCGAATTTGCTGTTGCGATACTAAACTTTCATGAGGACCTATTACCTCCCTAGACTATTTAATACTGTATTTTAAACATATATATTTGCCCACGTGGACATAAAAAATAATGCAAAATTATAAATAGTAATGTGTCCACGTGGGCACATATATACCTTTAAAATACACTATTAAATAGTTTAGAGGGTAAAAAATACGGTATTAAATAGTCTAGGGAAGTAATAAGTCCTTATGAAAGTTTAATATCGCAACAGCAAATCCGACCAAAATTGGGGTATTTTTCAGACCCTTATCTCTAATTATTATCTTTCATCAATAGTCATTGTGTAACTCTACTAACTACAATAGTCAATAACTATTAAAGCATGTAATTGTACATTGGTGTTTTTTTTTTTCCTTCAAAATTTAATGCATAATTGACCACTTAATTTTAGGCAAATTTCTTTTACTTAAGAAACATTTTACACATCGGTCATTATAGTTCCACTATGTTTTAATATAATTTACTTTAGTTACGTAATATTGACGTGTTTTACATACAATAATTTGAAAAAATAAAAAATTACGTAAATAATAAAGTATTTTTTTTTTTGAAAAACTTCTCTTAATTAATGTTCTCTCTTATCTCCCTCTATTTTTAAAATATTATTAAAAAAATTAATTTAATAAAATTTGTCCCTTATAAAATAAAAATTAAAGAATGTGTCAAGTAAACATGAAACAAGATATATATATGTATATATATATATATATATATAGGTGTAATTTACTAATTTTATTATTTTAGAATTCTAATTCTATAGAAATGTGATAAAAATAATACATGATTGATAATCTTATAATTAGAAATTCTACCAAATATGAATAAAATAATTTCCTACCAAAAAATAAATGAATAAAATAATTTCATATCTTATTTCAGAATTACAATCTTTTATTCTCGTAAATCAAATGACTTTTATGCATTATATTGGTGTGTTTTTTGTTTGTTTTTTTCTCTTTTTTATTTTATAATAGTGCTCAAGATTATTGAACTTGGTCTTACTTTATTTATTGTGTAATTCTTATCTTTCGTCGATAGTTATTGTGCAACTCTGCTTATCCAACTAACTATTAAAGTATGTAATTGTACAATGGTATTTATTTTTTCTTCAAGATTTAATGCATAATTGACCACTTATTTTTTAGGCAAATTTTTTTTACATATCATAATTTCATAAGAAATCTTTTATACATTGATCATAATTGATCAAGTATGTTTAATGCTATAATTTACTTTAGTTACGTGATATTGACGTATTAAACGTAAATAGTAGGGGAGTCTGAAATATATCCGAATTTTGACCGAAATTGTTGTTATAATATCGAACTTTGGAAAGGACCTTTTAGGCTTTTACCCCTCTGCACTATTTAATAGTGTATTTTAAAAATATATATGTATACACGTGGACATCATAAATATTGCATCATTATAAATAGTAATGCGTCCACGTGGGCACATATATACCTTTAAAATACATTATTAAATAGTGCAGGGGTAAAAGGTCTTCCATAAAGTTTGGTATCGTAACAACAATTTCGGCTAAAATTGGAGTATTTTTCAAACTCTTTTCCCTAAATAGTACGTAATTTTTAAGAAAATCTTCCCCAAGTCATTAATTAGTTGACTCTTTCATCCCCAAATATATCAAATGAATTTTCTTCTTTATAATTAGAGGAGAATTTTCAAAGAGATTAAATAGTGAATAAAGAACAAAAGAAAATGTCTCATTCGTAAAAGGGAATATTGCAATTAATGAGATTATTATTAATATTATTATTATTATTACTATTATTATTATTATTATAAACTTTGGAAAAATTTAAAAGAAAAGACCAAGGGTGTGTTTGGTACAAAGAAAAATATTTTCTTGGAAAACAAGTGAATTTCTAACTTATTTTCTCATGTTTGATTGGTGAGTGAAAAACATTTTCCAGAAAATATCTTTTATTTTTTGTTTGAGACTAGACAATAATCTCTAGTAAAATAATTTTTTACCCGAAAATCAACCCTGATAATCGATCTAGGACCCAACCTTGACATTCGAACTAGGACACGACCTGATCTAAAATCTTACCGAGAATCTAACCCAAACTTCCTACCCTAAAATATTTTTTTTGTAAATCAAATTGATTTGGGGGGGGGGGGTAAGAATGGCGTAAAAAATGAAATTTTAAAATATTTTTAAAAAAAATGATGGGGTGGCTGGGGGTAGGGATGGCGTGAACAATGAAATTTTAAAAAATTGAAATATTTTCAAAAATTAGGTTAAAAAAATTATATTTTTGTTTGGAGGGGGTGGGGCTGATTTGGGGGTAGGGGGCTTGGAGCTGGTTTTGGAATAGGGCTAAAAAAATATTTGAAATTTAAAAAAAAAAAAAAATGATGGGGAGGGTCGGGTACGGATGTAGAGTAAGAAAAAAAAAATTGTAATTTAAGGATGAAGTAGAGTTTTAAAAAATGTTTTCTTTAATTTTTGAAGGGAAGTCATTTTCCTTAAATTTGAGGAAAATAAGTTGATTTGGAAAATATTTTTCAAAATAGTTAAGTCAACAAAACATGAGAAAATTGGAAAACATATGAGTCGTGGTGGGATAGTCGAAGTTCTTTTTTCCTTAACGAGGAATTTTGGGTTCAGGCTCTGGGTTTGAAAAAAAAATTGTTGGGAGTTAGCCCTCAGAATGGGCCCTACAATGCGTGATTCAAATATGGTTGAGCTCCAATGTGAATACTAAACATCGAAAAAAATAAGTCTTCTTTTCAGTGTTTTAACTTCAAAGCATGGAATGGTTTGGGATTTATACCCCTTAATCAAAAATTTCGAATTTAACTCTTAAATATGTAACTTACATTTTACTTCTTATGCCTTATTTCTAGGTTTTTACATATATATTTATACTCTATGTAGAAAATTATCATTTCAGATGAACCCGTAGTCGAGAGGCTACATACATCTCCGTTTAGTGAGGAAGTTTTGGCTAGGGTAGGGGTATTATTTTTTTTATCACAAGACGTTAAATACTTCAGTATTTCAATTAATAAATTTAAGTATTTAAAAAACGGAAAAAGGTAATTCATAAATAGCATAAAGGTGGATAAACAAGTTTTTAAATCAATAAACAAGAATTTTGCAACTGAAATTCGATATTAAAAATACAAATAATGAAAAGCATAACTCAAATACGATATTTTAAAAAACAAATTAAAGTCCCACTTATCTCTTGAACTAACTTAACGTAAACTCGTTTCCTCAAACTAAAACCTTAATAAGAATTAAGCAGGTTTAATTATGACTCATTTCTTAGCCCATCTTAGAACCCCCAAATTCAACATAACCCGCTCATTTGACACCTCTAGCAGTTGATATATCTTATCATGTACTGTTTGCTATGTCATTTCATCTATCAAACAAGATAAAAGAATAATTTCAAAGAACCAACAAAAGGTATGATGGAGTGGTAAGTACTCCCATCCCATCCTTAATCAGAAGAGATCTCGAGTTTGAGTCCCGGGGGTAGAAATTGCCTTTGTTACGAAGCACTTTACCCCCTAATGTAGGACTTTCTAGCGCGAATCCGAATTCAGTCGGGCTCCAATGTGGGTACCAGACACCAGGTGGGAGTCGGAAAAAATATAATAATACTAACTTCAAATAAAGTCACACAATGTTATCTGCCAAGTTTAAACTCAGGGATATCAAAATGAGAATAACATTAATGCTTTTCCAGAAACTCAGGGATGTCAAAATGTCTAACTGCTAAGTTTTAAACTCCAATAATGCCAAAAGACAATTGAAACTATCATTTGGCAGTATAAAAGATGAGGTGCTATTGCTATTTGTACAATCGATTCTTCTCCATAAAGCATAACACCTATGGTACAGTAGTATAATACGGTCATCACAGAAAAGCCTACTAATTTCTACGACACCAAAAGCTTAGCGGGCGTTTCCATGCTGTCCCACTCTCTACGGAAAGCTCAAAGACTGAAAAACCACTGGCTACTGCAGTTATACATTTCAGTTTTCGATCCATGTTAAGGTTCCCACAATTAGGTTTTTGCTCGGAAGTTCTCCAGCACACGGTGCAAGGTATGTTATCTTTTTCCTGAAAATGGAGATAATCAAAGATAAAGATCATACTAGCATTCAGAATCGTAAACTTGATTGTCTAATAAGAAGACATTTTTAGTACAAACCTGTGTAAGTCTATGTCGGTTACATAGATGAATCCAGCAACATTACTGATATGGGAATAAAAGAAGTAAATGATAAGATAAATTGAACAAAAAGAAAATTGTTATGATATGACAATTGTTAAAAGAGCCAAAAAAAAGAATAAAGAGAGAAAAAGTCAAATTTCCACGCCACATCACTAAGGGATGAAACTGAGGCTCCTAATACAATTACACAAGCCTCCTCACATTTTAATGGAAATACTCTTGATTTTCGTAACAATTTCATTCTGACATTGAAGTTCTATGAGATTTGTGTAATACAAGATTTAAGATTTATGCAGGGAGTGGAGTGAATGGTCTCATGAAGGAATTAACCCTCAGTTGTTGAGCTGTAAATAAAATAGTTACCTTTCAGAATAGCCTAACGAGTATATTATTTAGTTGTAAATTTTAATATTAGTCATGTATTATACTATTATGACAATATGATCAGCCTTACCTGGAAATTATTTGATCTTGTTCTTTGGCATATGAGACAGCAAGAACCAAATGGAGCAAGTCTCGGCTGATACTAACAGGAACCAATCTTGTAGGATCTGCAGCAGGCTCTGCACCAATAGGTAAAGCTGAGCGTGGAGCTTGTGGTCCACCCCCTATTCGGTAGATGAACAGGTCACTGAAGTTCACCACATTAGAATGTGGTGAGAGATCATTCGAAGGGCCATAAAAATATTCCTGGGGAAGAAGCAAAGACAGAAAAAATGTTGGTTTTGCATTACAAGGATAAGCTGAAAAGTAAGAGTACCATACTCCCTAAGAGCAAGCATTGTCCCAGTGCATGAACTGGGACCAACTCCCAACTCTCTTTATTACTAAGCTATAAAGGAAATCTGTACCCGTATTCTGTAGCCCCTTGCTTTCTGCCGTACTTTTGCATTCCTTGATACAA
>JAJOOS010080264.1:0-15392 GCA_029582725.1 Solanum chiquidenum | reverse complement strand
AACAGCTGATGCCCGAAGCCATTCTTAAATATGCCTTAAATAAGATAATCATTTTGGCTCATTCCGCTGGATTGCTTTCTCTTGCTAGCTCAATCATACAGCAGAATTACTTGCACATTCCTGCAATCACCACCATCATAATCTATCAACCATACACGGAATCATCTGTTCCTTATTCTACGAAACTTCTAGAGCATACACCAAATCCACTGTTAAGCTCCTACAAAACCTCTTCAAGCTTCAACTGTGGATATTGGTAGTTGAAGAATAGAGAGTCGAGCATCTAGCTTTTTCAGTTGAGCTTGTGTGAGGTTTAGGTGCTACAATGGTAATATTTGAGCCCCTAATCATTGGATTACAGTGCCTACACAGTTTTGGTCTGCTAAGAAAGTCTAACCAGAATAGTCTTACCACCGAATACACTCCCTATTTTCCTATCTGATTTCACCATAGGTAGTCAAGTTTAGGTAAACTATCATGCGTATTCCTGCTTCTGATGGAATGTGAGATGAGTTCATGTAGGGTAGCTTCAGATATTTCATGCCATTATACTCCTTTCATAAGGTCGTTAATGGTCGGCCAGTATTGGATCAGCACAGTAGCGGAGCAGCTCCATTTGTTAGCTGCTTGTCTTTATCTGCAACAAATGGACTTAACTGTTCTGTTAGTCTCTGAAGGAAAAAGGAGGCTGTCATAAGTAACCACCAATTTGTTTATGCAACACTTGCATTTTCGTTCTCATATTTTTTCTTATTGTTTTCGCGTTTGCTGTCTAACAAATTGCTAATTCGTGCAGGTGAAGACATGCGATGCTGCATAACCACAGTCCTATTAAGTTCAAAGGTAAAATTTCAACATTACAGACCGAAAGGAGTTTTTCCACGTAAAAATCATACAACTGAAACCTGTTGTAATCTCCTCTTTGTTCGCAGAATAAGACTGTTGCAGACGGGCTCACTTGGACTCACGTACATCAGACATGGCTGCACGGTGATGCATCAAGTGACTCCGCAACCTGGTTCTTTTAGATTGCCATCTCAGTGTATTAACTCTGAAAATTGAGCACCCCTTTTACCAGTTCACACCCAGAATAAACACAATATACAAACTATAGTTGATAATCAATGTATTACCATCTAAACAAGTGAAGATGGCTTTATCTTTTGTGTAGTATAAAGAATTATATTAGTAGTATCTATAGTTGTTCTTGTATTTGAGTCAGAATTTAAGATGAGATTGTTGCAAATTACTGCATATTTAAGTTTACAAAATTAAGAACATTGAAATAACTACTGAACTTCATCCACTAAAAGTCACAAAACTATATTTTCCGGGTGGGGTTTGGGAAGAGTAGGATATACTAAGACCTTATCTCTATCTTTGTGGGGAAGAGGTTATTTTTAATAGACACTCGGCTCAAAAAAGTGTAATCAAACTAGGTTTGGAAGAAAAATAATGAGATCACAATAACAAGATACACGGAGCAAATAAAGCAACATGTAATAGTGAAAAATGAAAAATAAGATATTATGCGACGATTAGTTGATATTACAAATATAGAGAAGAGAGAGATTTCTACCTTTTTCATTTAAAAATGTAGCAATCCTTGACTACATACTACCCTAATTTCTGTCCTTCACACAATTTCTATCTAGGGTCATGTTCACAATAAGTTGAAGATGTGACATGTCTGATCTAATTACCTCACCTCTCCCCCAAGTTCTTCTTTGGCCTACCTTTGCTTCTCCTAAAATTTGTTATAGCCAACTCAGTTCTTCTCAAGTTTGAACTATATCAATCTTTGTTTTCCTCATCTTATCGGTTATGGAGGTCATTCCCACCTTGTATTGTATAACTTCTTTTCTAATTTTATCTCTCCTTAATTATATGCTCACACATCTATCTGAGTATCTCATTTCGCTACATTTTTCTTTTGAGCATGTACATTCTTGACTAATAAGCAATGTTCTCTACACAACAATGTGGGCTAACCATTATTTTGTAGAACTTAATTACCTTTAAGCCTTGGTGTGACACATACTTACCACACAATTTGCCACACGTGAGTCTTTATTTCACCCATCCCGCTCTAATACGATGTGTGACATCACGTCCCCGAGCTGTTGGAAAAATTGACTTTTATCTATTTGGTTTGGATTGAAAATTTAAAATAACCCTGACACAATTGGTTTAGTTTGATATTTGAAAAATCTAAACCAATCCGGACTAAGTACGTGGTACACCCCTAACTCTAGCTACTCTCTGTTTTAATCTTGCTTAACCTAATTAAACCTTTAGATTCTAGGTTCTGTCTCCAAGCATCCAACCTATCGTTAAGTACTCTATCGCGCGTCTGAATTTTCCCTTATAACGATTAATATAAAAGCACATGTAAATTTGCGACATTCGAGAAAAGCAAATAAATAAATAGAAATAAAAATAAAAATAGCACATTAAAAGATCAAACACTATCATATAGTGTTGTTCCTTTTGTTAATCCAAATATTTTGGATGTTACAAGATTTCATCACCAAATCTTTCCATATTTAATATCAACAACATTTACCAAATTTATTTAGTCAAGGCACTAATTTTTTCAAGGCACTCACTAGCAACCCCTTGAATCCAATTATCAAATTGCCTAAATTCAGTATCCTCTCCATATATTGAAATAGCACATTCATTGCAAGTATCAATATCTGTTGTCATTGCACTAATATCCAAATTTGCTTTATAATAATCTTTTACTTTCACATCTTCTTCCGCTTTCTTCATCGCATCTACAGCATCTTGATACACTGATTTACATGTCTCTAGACAATCCGTCGCGTAAATATCAGTATCTGGCTCCTCTAGACGTTGTTCAATCACATTCGCGATAAATTCTTCTGTCTTTGTCATCGTTGCTTCCATCATCGAGTTGATAAATACGGATACATCTCTAGTATTTGGGACGGTAGGTATGTTTTTCGGAATTTCAATAGTTCCCTTAGAGGCTACATTAGAGGACGAGGACGAGGACGAGGACGAGGATGAGGATGAGGATGGTTGAATTGGTGCATGGGAAGGTGCATGGGTTTTAGGTTGAATATTATATGCCTTAGAAGGAATTGTTGTAAGGAATAAAGAAATGGTAAATACAATAATAATTTTGTTAAAAAATGCCATTGTCTTTCTTTTTAATTTATTAAAAAGAAAGATAATGGGGAAAAGAAAGATGTGAAATTGTGGAAATTCATTGGGAGTGTATTTATAGATAAAATGTGTTAATTTGTTTTATTGGCTATGCTTAAATATAGATTTTCAAGTGATTAATATTAAACTTCATTTGACAAAACTTGTTTATTATATATAGGATGATAGATTTGTTTTCTTGTCCACACAAACTCAACCACTCACACAATATTGAATCAAATTAATTAATGGTGTTCATTATATATATACTAGTGTAGTTTTGGCCCTTTAAATTTTGGAAAAATTACCAAAATACACATCTTATTATATTATAATCTCTAAAATTTCCTATCATTTAAAAAAATTCAAAAATTCCTCTTCGAATACATCACTTCCCTCTCGCAGATACATTTCTATCTCTCTCGGATACATCCCTCTCCTCTCTGATGCATCCATCTGCTACTGTTTTTGTGCAATAAGTGATATGTTTGGTTTATAAATTATATGATGCATATGTTGTGTCTAGTGTAGTTTTACTTAATACGATTTGCTAGACTTTTTTGGTTAAATTTTTCGCCTCATATCTAAGATACAGAGTGTGTTAAAATATTTTTGTTCGAAAACAAAATGTGTTACGACATAGATATTGAACCTAACTCAATTTTTATAAAAACTAGTTTCAAAAAGTAAGAATTATCTTAGAATATTCAAGGAAACAATTTTGCTTGCCTCCCATCAAAACTATTTGAGACATAATATTGAAGAAATTAACATCTAAATATATGTTATATATTGAAGCAGTTGTACTGGAATCACTTTTTTTTTTTAAAAAAAAAACACCATATTATCATGTGAGGGTAGGGGTGGGCGTGGTATGATATAGTACGGTATTTGAAACTTTGATATCGTAAGTTTAATATTCGTGTTTTAAAAACTATTATATCATTATCATACCAAGTTAATTCAGTAGGGTTCGGTATTTTGAAGTTTGATTTTGGTATTTTGCGGTATGGTAAATCGGTAATCATAGTTTTGTTCAACTTTGACTAATATATACTCGTATAAGTAAGTAGTATGACTTCGACAAATCCAAAAAAGTCTCAACTATATCATACTAACACATTATACAAGTAGAAATATATTTAAAAGAAAGTACAAATACAACAAGACTAGGTATTGGTTTATATAAGTTAAATCGTTTCAAAATATTGCATGTTTGACGTGTAAATTATGCTCCAACAAAAGTTTTAAAATTAAAATTGCTAAAAACATATATAATACAGCACAAATTACTATAATGTTACCAATAAAACTGTTTCATTGAACTATTTTTTCCCTTTAATAACAAAACCCAACACGTTATCAAAAATAGAACATTAATTAAAAAATATCATAAATTCCATCCAAACAACCTGAATAAATTGAAAAGTTTAACTTTCATGTATTGAGGATATAATTTTTTACATTATCAGGTCACTCAAAATGTAATTACAAATATCATTAAAAAAAAAACAGTGAATGTTACAATGAAACAAACCATACTAATAGTGTATAAGCAATCTTTTTTTTTTAATTACTGTCAGCGTATATAAGTTAAATTTATATTTTTTTTTAACTGCTAAAGCCCACGATCTTTTCCATGGCATCAACGGTAACTTTTCCTGCCCAATCATCAAATTTAATAAATTCTTGATCATCACCATAAATTTCTTTAACACAATCCATGCAAGTTTCTAAATCAGTAGACAATGCACTAAGGTCAACATTTGCACTATAATAAGCTCCACTATCAACATCTACCATTGTTTTTTTCATCGCATCGACTGCGTTTTCGTACACTTCTTTGCATACTAAAAGACAATCTTTAACAAATGCGTCAGCTGCGGGATCAGTTAAACGTTTTTCAACAATATTATTGAGAAATTGCTCCGTTTTTGTAACGGTGGTTTCCATAAGTGAGTCAACGTACTTATTGACCGACTCTTTGTTGCCTAATTGAACGTTGCCATTTGGCATTTCAAGATTTAGCGATGATGATGATGGTGATGGTGATGGTGATGGTGAGCCGTTTGGCGATGATGATATGTAGGAAATACCTATTGGGGAAGCAATGTTGAATTGAAAAACAAGAAAAGAAAGGGAAATGACAAGTAAGACTTGGTTGTGGAGAGCCATTTTTATTTTTTTCCCTTTTTCTTCTTTTATTGATTCACAAGGAAGAAAAAGGAAAAAAAAAAATGTTATGAGGGAAAGATGAAATGCTTTAACTAGGGTTGTATTTATATTTAGGAAGAATGAGAAGTTTATATGGAGATCCAAGAAAATAGATTGTCTAAAGGTGAATATTTTGGCCTTATTACAAGGCAAGTGTAGGTTATAGGTCAAGTTGTTTGTTAGAATTTTTAAATTTAGTGTTATAGTACTTTATACAATTTACATGTGTCAAAACTTTCCCAATTTCATTTTATTTGTCTAGAATAATATAACTAGCTTAATTCCCTTTTTTAACATTTCAGTTTCTTCGGTTAACTTTTTTGATAAGTTAAAAATGAATTTTAGATAAGTAAATAGGTTTATGCGAAATTCAGAAAATATTCATATCTGACACTTGAGGAGTTCAATCTCAAGTGTTGGAAGCTACTGCTAAGGAACCCCCTCATCTAGAAAGGATAGACAATGAGAGATCATATAAGGCGATAGTGACAACCCACAGACATAAAAACTTAACTAAATTTAAAGATTACTTTTGTAAAGGAGAGGAGAACACTATTTGAGCGATAACAACAAAATACTTACATTAAATTTAAATCATATTAATTTAATTACTATGATTAAGACAGAAATTAAGATAAGAATATATTTAAATATTTTCAATAGAATGTATACACAAAATAAGAATGGTTCCAAATAGTTTGGCATTTTATATTTATCAAGATCTAGTAAACTTTTGTATCAATTCTTTTCCTAGTAATAAACCATAGCGTTAAAATTAAAAAAGGAATAATAAAATTACATAAATTAAAAAGGGCCCAACCGGGTTCGAACCGGTGACCTCTTGATCTGCAGTCAAATGCTCTACCACTGAGCTATGGACCCTTTGATGTTAAATGCAACTACAATATTATAAATAACTGAATAACTATAAATTGTTTTGTTGTATGTTGCGTTTAAGTATAATATGTTTAGACTAGATAAATTTATCATTCTCTTCGTCTCGATTTATATGACACAATAGAAATTTTGGGAGTTAACTAAGTTTTTTTAATCGAAATTTCTTTATGTATGTGAATTTTAAATATTTAAAGTTATTAATAATTGTGATTTATAGTAATTTTTATGTAGTTTTTAAATATGTAATGTTCGTTAAAAAATCTTAAAGCTTCTATGTTCGAATTTGCATCAAAATTTAGAATTTTAGAATCTCAAAATTCTAATAGTTCTATATAAATTTGGATACGAGTGACTACAACATTCTTTCCCCCCTCCTATTCAAAATATAAATATCTTGTGAGTTTAGTTGAAGCCATAGTTTTGTTTACAAATTAAGTATAATTTAATAACTTTAACTTAAATTTTATTTTTATATTATGTGTAAATTATTTATTTAGATTTCAATAAGTTATTCCTTACTTGTATACTCATAATTTATTAAAATTTAGAGCTAATAAATTCAAAATTCTAATTTCTTACGTAAACATGACACTTGAATTCCTAACCAACTTATATACCTACAATAAAAATATATTTTTTATATATAAAATAAAAATATTCCTCATGAAAACTTGTGTTTTATGGGACAATTAATTTCATTTGCCGCCCCAACAATTTCCCACTTTTTGAGGAATAATAATAATAATATCATGCATCATCTATAGGAAGTAGGTGTCTGATCGTCGTTTGATACTAGGGATAAAAATTAAAATAATTTTACTTATTTCATTCCACATATCAAAGATGCATTCAGCAAATTGAATTTAGAGGCAGATATTGCGTTTTGACAATGACGCATTCAGTTCATTATTTCTTTATGCGGAGACATAAATTGATAGATAAAGTTAGTTAAATTGTAATCAAGAAAAGTAAAAATATACAAATTGAAACCTTGAATATTTTTTCTAGAAAAATTGGGTATAATAAGGACTGAGGTTGTGCCTTTACTCCCTTCCCACGCCACCCTAGTTCGACTCATGTGATGTTAAACTTTTAAATATAATAATAATAATTTTTCTTTTAAAAAAAGAAACATAGATAAAGATATTAAGCTACTTTAGTGTAAGTGGTTACTCTCTCCATCTTAATTTATGTTTATTTTATATCTAATATTCTTTCATCCTAATTTAGGTGGCATTTTTAAAATTTTCATATCTAAAAACGGAAAATGTCACATAAGTTTAACTCTAATTTTTTGTTTTATTCACCATGAAATAATTTTATAGCATATAATAATATGGTTTACTTTTTATAAAAAAAAATTGAAGCATCATTTTTTAAAGGGAAAAAGGATAAATATACCCCCGAACTATTGTAAATGGTATGCATATACCCTCTGTCATATTTTTGGGATATTGGTATCCCTGTCATTCAATAATTAAAGCATATATGCCCTTCACTCTAACGGAAGACTAAATAGAGACACGTGACGCAATCTTATCCGTCGATTCGATATTGAATAAATATCAGATCGGTGGATAAGATTATGACATGTGTATGTCCGTTAGTATAAATGATATATATGCTCTAGTTTTTGGACGGCAGGAGCACAAATGTTCCAAAAGTATAATAGAGTATATTTGCATACCATTTATGATAGTTCGGGATATATTTGTCATTTTTCCCTTTCTTAAATATCATACTTAATTTAACATCTTCACATATCGTGACTTAAATTGGCGCCGTTCCGCACAGCTTGCTATCCCTCGGAGGAATTATACTCCTACCGCGATTTTGTCTCAATGTATATGATTCGTTTTTTCTTTTTGTCAGTCTCAAAGAAAATGACACATTTTTATATGAAGTAACAATTTAATTTTTTAAAATACTTATTTTTTCTTGTAATGAAATAACGTATATCACACAAATATCTATTACTGATTTTAAATCATAAATTTTTTTAAAATTCAAATATTTTATGAACTCTATGTCATGTAAAAAAAAATCATATAAAATGAGTAATATAGGAAGATGACGGTGGTGTCATAAAAGCGGCGTGGAGAAGCAGCAACTAAACGAAGTATCATTTACGTCTAGTTATTTTATGAATCGTCCGTTTAGTGGATATATAAAAGTAATGTTAAATAAAGTATATTAATAGTAATATTTATATAAATTATATTTATATTAACAATTAATATATATAAAATATATTAGTAATATACATTTTAATATACAATGAAAATTAAAATTTAATAATACACAAAATAATGCATAGATTATTTTTATTAATAAAATCTATCAAACGACACCGTTAGAGCAAAAGGCTAAAAAGAAAGTACAGCCAAAACAAAGTAAATATCCAATTCTCTCGGCCACTAAATCCGTGAGTCATCTTAGATTGACACGTGTAAAGTCACTCCAAATTATAATTATAAGAATTTTCACTTTATTTTTCCTAAATTCTGCTATTAAATTTAATAGACAACTACTTTCTCCGTCCACAATTATTTGACAGGTATACTAAAAATAGATGTCCAAGATTAATTATCAATTTAAATAATCAAGAAATAATTAATCACCTTTTCCAATTCTACCCTTAATGATAGTGTAGTTCAATTGAAAAGTTATGTAGACTTTTGGTATTCTTAATATAGTAGGGTTATATTAGTCAAATTACACCTTCTATTAAATTTTCCTTGAAGGGTGTGCATGACCTTACCCTGACAAACAATTGTGAACGAAGGGAGTATTATTGAACAAAATAATTAATTATTGGTTGCATTGACATTTTTCATTAATTTACTCGCATATAGCAAAAATTTAGTGTACCAAATTGTTTTTGTAAATACATGCTCAAATTAATTTGAACACCACCATATTTACCCAATATTATTTAATATTTTTTGTGATGAAATGGTATGAAATCTTTTGCCCTTAGTTAGATATTTCAAAATAAGTTTTAAAAATAAAAAATGTGTATCATCTTAAAAATGATTTTGAATCATGATAATTTACACAAATTTTATAGTTTTAAGAGATAGTTATATTATTTTCCTATTATAAATTCTGAATAAATCATTGGACTTTCAGATACATCAACAAATATTCAGATATATAGAAGAGAGATGTATCCAAGAGAGAATAGAACATCTAAATACATATGGGATATAGGAGGAATGTATCAGAGTGGGAAAAGATGTATCAAAGAGAGGAAGAATGTAGGAGATAAGATGATGGATATATTCGAGAGGATGATAGGATGTATCACCGAGAATTTTTGAAATTTTTTTAAATGGTAGAGAATTTTATATTGATACCAAATATTGAAGTTTTCTTTTTTTTCTTATTCCAAATTATTGTTATAGCTACCATAGCCTTATCCAATTCCTTATTTTTAGTGCTTTTTTTTCATTCAAAATTTCAAATCCGGAAACTTTTTCAACCTCTATTTAAAATTCAACTTCTCCACTCCACTCCTTCACAACTACTCTCTCCAGATCTAAATTTCAATCTCTCTCATCAAATCCAGAATCTTCTTCAATGGCGATTCGAACTATCTACGGATTGGTGTTCTTAGCAACATCCAGCTGTTGCTTCATCTTCCTCTACCTCGCTCTTCAACCAATCTTCTATTTCACCTCCTAAAACCGCCGCGGTGCCACTATGAACCGACCGATCTGGACCGGTAGCAGAGTCGATGAAGAACATTTTTTTTCCTTCCACGGCGGCGACGCGCAATTCCGGCAGATCGGTTCGTAGATCAATACAAGTATGTTGAATGTATACTTTTGCTTCTTTAGCTTAGAACGGAAAAATTACAGTCATATTTGGTTTTTGTTTTGACGGATCTGGATTTGATTTTTGTGATTTCGTTTGTTTCAATTCAATAGAGCTTGAAATCGTGTTATTAATCATGGATTATTCTATAATCTAGATTTATAATTTGCAAAAATGAATTTCTTCGAACGATTATGAATTCATAAAAAATATGAATCATGTTGTTGTAGCAATTATCATACAAAACATTTGCAATTATATGGATCAAGTTTGTGAAGAATTTTAACAATAAGAATTAAACTCATGCCTATTATCAATTTGCGAGTTGAAATTATGTTTGAACGAAGGCAGCATATTGATATCGATATTATTGGAACTCAATATTTTCAACGTTGAGCATATATTTATATATAAAAATTCATTAAAATTGCAACAAACGATAGACATGAACCGATATAGTGTTAAGTATTGCAAGTTTAATATTAAAAACATTGAATATTTAACTTATAAAATTTTTAATTAAGAATCAGTCTCGATTTGGACATGCATTTATCTTAATAAAAAAAAAAAAAAAGTAACAGTTTTGTATGTGGAAAAATTTTACTTTATCGTTTTAAAATAATTGCAATTCATTTTCAGATTATTTTTTTTATTCTAAAAAGCAGTTCAATATATAACCAAACATTATTTTATATTTTTATATAAAAAAAAAAGAAGAAAATTCATGCACAAACGGCCAAATATCTTCAAAATATAAATCCAATATATTTTCAAACTTTTGCCGACGATGGATTACGTCATAATAAGATTTATTACATCATCTTTCATTTGAAAAGTATAATACTGTCATGAGTTTCACCATTCAAATCAATAAAGAAAATGAAAGATAAAAATCAATGGATATTCACATTTGTGAGGTGGTGGAGTTATAGTTACGGATTCGATAAAATTTAATAATTTAAATGTAAATCATATGTTTGTTTTTTAAATTTATTTAATATGTATGAATAATCGGTTTATAATTGAACAAGGAAAAACAATTATAGGTTTTAAACCTATAATTAGAGATCATGAATCTACCTCTATCAAATTTATTCTCATATATCTCATTATAAGGACTATCTTAATATAAAATAATACTCTCTTTATTTTAATTTGTTTATCATATTTTTTTAGATACGAAATTTAAGAAAATAGAGAAAAATAAAGACAGTTGAATTTCATGGTCTTAAACATGTAATATGAAAAGTTATAATTAAAGAAATGCTAAAAAGAAAAGAGACGACATTCTATATTAAACGGACTAAAAAAATTATAATAAGACAAACAAATTGAAATAAAAAAAAATAACAAATTGTGAACGACAAAAGAAGTAATTGACAAAAATGAAAAATTCCTTTCATTCCCCAAATCTATATATATATTATTAAACCAAATATGTTACACAAATAAAAACAAAAAAATTACTAAAGTCACAACGTGTCATTTCCTTTTGCAAAATGTAAATACAAAAATCACCATTACAATAAACAAATATATATAAGTTTTTATAAAAAAAATTATTAATAGTTATTTATAACCTCTAAGGTTTTTATTATTGAGAATTCCTTTGTAAAGAACTTGCCAATTCAAAGGCATAGATTCTAAACTCTCATCATCAAATTTATCTTTGTTTTGAGACCCCAATTCCACAGCTTTATTGGAAAACATTACCTTCTTCTTTGCTTGATTTTTATCTGGTCATACAAATTAAAAAAATTCATCAAATAAATTACTAAAGAAATTAACATGAATAGTCGTCCATATTAGTCAGAGGTTGCAATAAATATGATTTATTTGAGTCGAAATCCATCAGAAACAATTTTTCTGCTTTCCTAGACTTCACTTATGAAATAGCATGACATGATATTATATGTTTTATTAAGTTGAGGATCTATCAGAAACAATTTCTCAATTTTCTCAAGATACGAGTAAGACGTGTATATGTCATTTTTCTTAAACCACACTTATATAACTATACTGATTATATTATTATTATTATTATATATTTCATAAAAACTGATAAAATAGGGACTACGGTTCTAGCGGTTAAGGGCGGTTATATAAAAGAGGGATAGATAATAAAGATTTTCTTTTTTTTTGAATTACAAAACAAAATAAGAATTTTTGTTTTAACAACTTTCAATAAAATACTTTGGGTTTAATCTTAACACGTACTAAAATCTCCTTATTTTACGCTAGAACACTATTCAATATATATATTTAAAAAATTAAAATTTTCACCAAAAGAAAATACACAATCCGATTTTTCGATAAAGAAAGATTCAAATAATTGGATAAACCCCTTCTGGTTCTCTAATTCCGCAAATATGAGATTTTTTTTTGGCAAAAAGTAACGTTATAAATCGACCAATGAGACTTTTTACAAAAAGTAACGTTATAAATCGATCCAAATTATAACAGACGATAAAACAGAACAAATTCCGAAAGAGAAAAATTACCAATTTGAGTTTCCAATTTGTTGATGAAATCAGAAAGAAGATGTTGATGCACTTTCATAGCAAGGAGAACAACACTTCCAGAAACTGCAAAAACAGCCATAAATGCACTTCCCAATGAATTCTCCATTTTCCTCTTCCAAAAAAAATATTATGCAATTTTAAATTTTTTGGATATTTTAAGGGAAAAAATTAAAGGAAATTTTCTTGGAAAACTATAAATAAAAACATTTTATTGATAAATAATATGTAAGAAGTTCATGGAATTATAATAAGAAGATAGAGAACAATGGAACAGATAACTTGTTGTATTTATAGGGAAAAAATTATTTGGAAATGGGAAAATGAATTGTCAACTGCTTTTATTTTAAATTTTATTTATTTATTTATTCGGAAAAGGGCCTAAAATACCCTTGAAGTATTGAAAATGGTACACAACCACCCCTCATACACCTATTGGCTCACAAATACTCTCCACATCCATCTTTGGGTCCAATTTTAGCCACTTCATTAATGGAGCACCATTTAAAATAATTAAATAATCCTTTTAACTACGTGGCGCTCAACCATTGGTTGCAATTTAATTATTTAATATAATTTTAAACCCATCAATTTTTAACTAAACCCGCCCCAATACTTATTAAACACGCCCGATCCAATACAAAGAACCCATCTAATTAAAACAACCCTAAAACCTTGTTCCCAAATAAACACTCCATTTCCCCCAACCAAGTTCTTGAGTCAATGAAAGTTGGATGTTTTATTAGTATTCTTCCAACAAATTAGTGTACATTTATTAAAGAGTGTATTAACGTTTTCTTTCTATTAATCTCCCTCTCACACACACATTTGACATACACAGTAGAATACAGGCTGTCAAGATGAATAATTAAACGTTTTAATGTAATTAATCAATTAATTAGTGGAAGTTTGCTTTGTTGTTTCTCCAAGAAAAAGGTGTAAAAGATGATATTGGATCAATTAATTAAACGTTATTTACGAATATAAAGATTTGTGAAGTTCAATTCGAAGTCCTAAAATATTTCACATCCAACTTGTGTTTTAAACGAAAATATAGTACATCCAAAGATATTTTTAAATTTAAATACATTAAAAAAAATCATACTCATCTTTTACATTTTTGAAAAAATAATTTCTTTTTTTAGTTTGTAATCCGGTGTCTAGTATCCACATTGGAGCAACCTAAATCTCGCACCTGAAAGTCCTACAGTGAAGGGTGAAATGCTCTCAAATAAAGACGATTTCGTACATAGAACGACTCGAAAAAAATATCTTTATTATTGCTCTAGTTAGTAAAGAGATAAATGGTATTATAGAAATTAAATACACTTTTTTATTAAATTAAATAGTATAAAACACATAATTTTTCAAGAGGGTAAAATTATCTAAAACATAAGAAAATTTAATTAAGGCTATTTAATTATCTTTAAAAAAATCTCATTTTTAAGAAATCTGATTGATTTTTTCAAAAATTTATATACGATTCTGAATTATTTTTTTCCAGGAGTGTAAAATTATCTAAAAATAAGAAAAAATAATTAAGGGTTGTTAGGTAAAAGTAGAAGAGAGAAAAAAGAGTCAGTTAGTAATTATATTTGCATGTGGTTGGTGTGGCAACTAATTATAGGAATATTAAATCACATTTGTTTGAAGAATAGAATCCACTAATTAAAAACTAATCCATATTACTAGGTAATTATTTTATATATTTCGTATGTTCGTATTTTATTTTTAATTTATTTGAATTAGAAAGTCCTTTGCTCGTGGTCCTATTTTTTAATTTTTTTAAAAAAGAAGAAGTTATTTTAGGGAAACGAGGGAAGCAAGTCATTTAACAAAAAATAATCATTGTTCATTCTTATAAAGATGGATACAACAACCAACATGGGATGATGGTGGAATGGTTGAGATTTTTCTATCCTGATCAGTGATTTCGGGTTCGAATTTCTGAGATTGCCCCTAATCAATTGTGTAACTTCCCCTTTTTTTTTAAAAAAAATATACCTAAAACTAGTTGTGGATAATTACTTTCTATTACTTAAATTAATTATCAGTTCTCTTTTATTTTTCCAGTTCGTCTGTGTGAATTTCTTAAAGTAACTATTTTGGGTACTCAAACACGAATTTTTTTTATGGTGTATGAGATATGCCATGTAATAGTTGTATGAGGGATTTTTTTAATAGAAAAAAGTACATTTTGTAGGTCCCATGTCTTTTCAACTTCTCCCTTTCTCTTCTCACCCCTCTCTTTAAAATGAAGTACTTGATATTATTATTTTTTAATTTTAATATATTTCATTACATAAATTTAAAATAATAAAATAACAAGATCAAAGAAAAAAAAATAGTACTCTATTAAAAGTAGCATTTCATTATTTCTTAAAATTAATATTTATTTTCCTTACCTTTTTTATAGTTTATAATACTCATTTGTCAAAAATCAAATAGAGATAAATATATAGATACTAATTTAAATTTGAAGTCAAATAATTACGTACTTAAAAAAGCTAAACTAAGATGCGTGCACTTAACCTCATAAAAAATTAATTGTTTTAGTTTTAGGATAAACATAAATAGTTATTTAAATTACATTAATCAATTTTATTTTTTTCCATTTTACTCTCTCCATTTTATTCGATTATTTTTTTCTCGAAATTCAAGCTATAAAATGTTTTTTTTTTTCATATGCTAACATGATAAGAATTGCAACTTAGTGGGAAGGATTATTTATGAACAAACATTATAAGTTGTAGTTCTTATGTTAATATA